>JBAMBM010000200.1:0-73191 GCA_037043425.1 Hirtodrosophila duncani
TACAGTCCCCAGCCCGTACAGGGACTGCCTAATGCGGACGCTTTAATGGGGATGGGCAATCTGGCCAATCTTGAGAGAGTGGACACAAAAATTGTAGGTTCCTCGTTTGTACAAAGGTCGCAAAATGCTTCCCTTGTTGCACTTTACAGTGTCGCGCACTCAGTATCGTTGAATATGTTCAGCATACTCACTGCTGTGGCTATCCTGAAGATGTTTCCGCCTCTGTCCAGCCCAAAACTAGTTTTGAAAGTTTGAGGATTAAGGTAGAAAAGTTAAGGTTTAATGTTAAGCGCAATACAGCTTCCTTCAAGATAGGCGTTCCAGACGATTGATGTAACACATTACCTTCAAGGCAACACGAATTTTTTGACGGCCTTATCGCAGGTTAATTTTGTAACAAACTCATTGAATCGCCAACTTGATTTGAAATTCGCTTCTGACCCTTCAATTTCAATGGTCTCTAGAGTCAGTCCCCTTTTGCTTCCTGAAGACCCGTTTGACGCATCATTACAAGTGACTATGGATATTCCTATTCCTGCTGTATCTGCATCGTTCAACTTGTCAGCTAGAACATGTTCATTTAGAAAAGCTGATTTCGCTAGCCTTAACAATGTCATCCTTCAATCAGACTGGTGATACTTGTACAATTGTACAGATGTGGACAGTACGGTTGACTTCTTTTACAAAATTCTTTAATCCATTTTGAAGATTTGGTTCCTGTCAGTAGTCCTGTTAGGCTTTATAAGCCTCCTTGGCTTACTCCACAGTTGTCTAATTTAAAAAATATCAATTCTACACTTTTTAGTAAGTTCAAAGTCTCGGGAAGGTCCTCTGACTATTCGCGCTATATTGCTGCTCGTTCAAGGCTTACTATCATTAATTCTGAGTGCTATAAAACATGCCTCAGGTTCTATCCCACAATCGTGTACTTATGTACGCCGACGACGTTAAACTTTGTTTGTCCTTCAACGACTACTCCTCCCACTTTATTCTGCAAAATGAACTTGATTCTTTCCAGACTTGGTGTCAGGTCAACTTACTAAATCTCAACTAATCTAAATGGAAAGTTATGTCGTTTGTCGTAGTACACCTCTTCAGATATCTTAACTTCTTAAGGATATGCCCCTTGATCGTATCGACTCAGTTGATGACCTGGTTGTTCTTTGAGAAATTCGATATACATATTTAATTACCGTCAGAAGGTTTTACTTTTTGCTCTTCGTGGGTTGAATCGGGACCCCCATAATCCCCTCCCTTCATACTCAAGTATTCTCCTGCTAATAAACCTTCCATCTCTTGTAAATCGTAGAATTATGCTTAATGTTATCTTTATACATAAGCTGATTAATGGTGACATTGACTCGCCGTCTTTAATTAGCCAAATTAGTTTTTGTGTTCCTCGTAGAACTACTAGAAATTATGTTCCTATCTATCTTCAGCACTGTAATTTAAACTATCTCCTGCATGAACCTTTTCGTGTCCTTTGTTGTATCAACAATAATCTGTTTAACTTTATCTCTAATATTATAAGGGAGTTATTACAAACAAAACATCGACCCCAAAAATTCGATGTAGGTATATCTGTCTGTCTGTCCGTCACATTAGGCGACTAAAACTAAAAACTATAAGCTAAGAATTTATGTATATTTGGTTGAGGCGGGGCTTTCCCTCTGCAGTACGGCCTTGAAGCATTGCTTCGCAGCAGATTCGGCGCCGCCTAATCCATAGAGCACTGCTCGCGCTCAGCTCACCGCAGGTCGACCATTACGTCCATGGCAAAGATCTCGGATCCCGATTCCTGTTCCAGTTTTCGTCGCTGGGATGCTACACCATGTGCATTCCTCTGAAAGCTCGTCTCCAAAACAGAGCAGGTAACTACGAAAGCAGCCATGCCCGCTAAGGAGCTGAGTCTGGTAGTAGTTTACTTGACCGTGCTTTCTACCACTCCAATCTTGGAGATTGGGGATGAGACGGTGTGTCCCCCGGCCCTTGGTAGGCTTATCCCACCGTTCCTGCCATCTCTGCAGTGTCTGTCTTCTCACTGCCTCGAGTGTCTCCTTTTTAAATGACGGCGAAGCGTCACCCCATGTAGTTTCTGCTGTATAGTGGTTCGTTCGGCCGCTATCTCCTCTATGGCCTCTACGGCCGCTATCTCCTCAACGCCATCTATGACGTGGGCTGCGTCGTCCGATACGGTCCTGAAGGCGCTGCAGATCCGAATGGATCTCAGATGGTGCGTTACCAAAATGCCACAACTATAGCGAATGGACCGCATTTAGCCAGACTGGAGCCGCATATAGCATTGTTGCATTGTCACGCTGGGCAGCACGATCCTCCTCCATTGTTTTGGGCCTCTCGTGTTGAGCATTACCCGTGAGAGCACTCGGCTCATTGGATTGGACAATTGTGCCTGCCACACTAACGTGAGCTATCTCCTTTTTGTCCCGGCTACTTATTAGGACTGCCTCGGTTTTCTGGGGAGTTAGCTCGAGGTGAGCTGAGCCATTGTGCTATCAACTCGATGGATTGATTGCACTTTTCCTCCGTTTCGTGAAGCTCATTGCCCACGCCGTTCTTTATATCCAGCGTGGTGACCACGCAATATTTTTTGGTGCGGCCCTTCCATCTGGTACCGGCAATGGCACCAAAGTCTACCACGTTGGTTGTCGATTTCGCTCTCCGGAATCCGTACTGCTGCGGTGAGAGGTCACTTCCAGGATCTTCCTTGCCGAGTCCACAAGGCAGATTGGCCTACTTTATGTATGAAGACCAGTTTGTGAAGCTTCTTTCATCTTTCAGGGCATATGCCTTCGAGTAGACACTGGTTGTATAGACTTACAAAGCACTCTGGACGCAGTGCTAGAGCTAGCTTGAAGGCCCGATTCGGGATACCGTCTGGCCCAGGTGCCTTGCTCTGCTTCAGGTTTCGGGCGGTCGTCGCGATTTCCTCAAGATATACCTCGGTGATAAGCCCATGAGGAAGTTGGGCGGGCGGTGGTCCAGGTTGATCCCTGAGTTCTTCCCTCTTGTGGGGGAAGAGGTCCCAGGGGGGATCTGCTGGGGCTGGCTGCCTATTAGAGTTAAGATTCTTAACCGCGATCTGACACGCATTTCCCCAGGGGTCTCGGCTGAGTCGCATATTTGTAGGAAGCAGTCGCGCTTGCTTTCGCGAATGGCTGCCTTGAGGGCTCTCCTGTGCCTCCGGTAGGTAAGTTGGGTTTTCGTCGCCGGTAGATGTACCGTGGGAACGCTGATAGCGGCGTCTTGCTAGCAATGCGCTCTTTCTACCAGTAGACTGGCTCGTGGTGGCGTCTATACGCCCTCCTGATTGCCATGCTAGCGTCGCATGCGCTTCCTATGTGTGACATACACTCCGCATTAGCCCCTAGGGCTAGGTGCTGCAGACCATCTGTGAAGGCTTGAGCATTCATGGTCTCGGCTCGATAGCTCTTCCAGTGGCCTAGCCGTCTAGCCCACATACTGTGCAGAGAATAGCCACGTTGCGCTGCTGTTTGCTGCTTGTGCAGTCGGCCCACTGACGAATGTCAGGTCAACTACTGATCCAGTTCCAGCTCGACTAAACGTGTGCTTGTTGCCTTGGTTTAGGAGAGCCACGTCCAGCACTAAGAATGCCTCGAGTAGGCTCCGGCCTCTCGCGTTCGTGGTCGCGCTGCCCCACTCGACTGCCCATGCATTGAAATCACCGGCGATCACCATCGGGTGACGGCCTCGTGCATCGGCCACCAACTCGTCGAATGAGTTGATGAACTCGCTGAGGGTCAGGCTGGGCGCGAGGTGTACGCTATATATAGGTTCTTTACCCTCGCGCTGACGAAGCCATCTATCAGGTAGACGTTCGTGAGGATGGCGGCTGGTACTCCGCACCACCAGATAGCCGCCTTCCCTGAAGTGTCTATTGCACAGCTTACGCTGGAGAGGATCTTATAGGGCTCACTGAGAACTGCCAGGTCTGCCTGTCGTTCGCGCACTGTTTATGACAGCAGAGTCTGAGCTGCCATGCAGTGGTTAAGGTTGAGCTGGATTATTTCCATCTTTTGGCTGTTCGGGTACCTCCTGTACTTTTACTCGCCAATGGGAATGCTTGGCTGCCTGCCTGGTGGTGCGCTGCATTTTGGCTGCCGTCGCTACAGAAAACATTTTGCAGCTTTCGTGCACACAGCAGCTTTGTATCCTTCTTCACCGCATCTGATGCAGCAGTTGCTCCTATCGGTGGTGCTCTTTCAACTGCTGGAGATGTGACCGAACTCCAGACATTTAAAGCACCTAACCCGTGCCTCTTGGGGCTTTATACGGCAACGAGTCCACCCGATCCGCACTTTACCCAGCTCCAGTACCCTCTTTACGAAGTTTGACGAGACTGAGATGATGGCACCCAGCGTATGCGTTTCGCATGCTCGTAACGGTGCATGTGTCCGATGGGATTTCCGCTGCTACATCCTCCTTGCTTACAAGCTCGTTCAGATCTCTTATTAAGAAGAGGGCCTCCAGTGTGACTGATCTTATACCAGGGCTCTCTCCAAGGACTTCCCCAATGTCCTTTTTGTGCTTCTGCGTGCAGTCAAGGCCGGATCCATTAAGCTCGAGCAGTATATCGCTTTTGGCAGTTCGGCGGACTTTGCAAGGTTTTCGCCTACGCGAGGATATCGCTATAGGTTGCCTTCCCATTTGCGCTTATAATAAGTGCGTCCGGCTTACTGGTGGCTTCCTTTTTCTGCTGGCTCTTTCTGGTGTTTCTGATTGTTCCCCTTTTTGATACCTGCTGGTCCCGCTGCTGTTTTTCTGCTGGCTTGGGTAGCTCCGCCGTGTTCCGTGCGGCTGCGGAGGCCTTCTGCATCTACACTGGCTTCCAAGCGCTTAACGCGGAGCTAATGTCATTACCTACTTCATTTGGTGAGGTTTGCGTCTCGCAGTTAAGCCTCTGTGGAGTTGGGTCATCCAGCCCTCCTGCTGGCGTAGAATGGCTTTCGAGTACCGCGCTTAATGCCATTTATATGGGGCGCACTTTTTTCTCCACCGTGATGTGTACAATTTCATCATTTTCCCTAGCTCAGCAGCGATAGCTTTGTTGCTTTTCTGCAGTTTTGGTTTTTTCGCTGCGAGCGTATCCCCTGCGTTCGTTGGGCCTGGAGCTGTGAGCACTTTCGATCGCAACATTGTTGAGCTTCTTCTAAAAGTCAGATGCTCGTCCCATTACGTCGAGTCCGAGACCTTCATCCTTTTTCTGACCTGGAGTCTAGAACTTCAGTATATGCGAATTCTTTCGTAACGTTTACAATTTCCGCCTAGAAGTATGCTGCGATTTTTAAGCAGGTGTAGGTGCAGTGAAAGTTCTCTGAAAGCTCTCTACACTCCGATCTGGCCAGTCTTCAGTCAGCTGGGCTTCGGTGTTGGATGCAGAGTTAGTTGCAGTGTCGTTCGTTAACGAGCACTATCCAGCAAAACCAACAGCTGGTCGCTCCCGCCAAAAAGAAAGAAAACGCGTTCTAATTGGCTGTGTTTCGGCTGAGTGAGGAGTGGAAAGCGCGATCGAAAACACTCAAGCTGGGCCGCCCGCGCCCCTCCTTGCTAGCCACAGAGAAAAGACAAGGGCCCGCATTAGGAAGAAAGCGAATCGCGGCCGGAGATTTTGGTGTCCCCGATATGTACCACATTCACTGATTGCCTTGCACTGATGTCAGGCTTTTTTAACGCAGGTAAACTTTGAAATAATACTATGCAGCCGGAGCTGTCAAGGAACGCGACCGCACAGGATAAAACTCAAACTCTGCCAGGGTTATATTCATACACACATATGTATTAATCAATGTGCATAAAGAAAGCATTTGGAGGAAGCTATTCCTATTGCTGTTCACGAGACTTTTGGGGAGCAATAGTGGATATGTTATAGTTCTGCAAGGGTATAAAAGCTTCCGATACCCGAAGTTAGCGTTGTTTACTAATGTCTCTGCATACATACATATTATATTATGTACACAATACGTTTATTACAAATCTATCACAAATGCATATAAATACATATGCGCCTACGAAATTATTATATCTAAGAAAAAGCAATTGGAATACCCCCTCATTGAAATAATCCACAAAAAAAATGTTTAGCCTTTGACCCAGCTGAAAATGTTGGTTTGGTCCGCCTCCGATTCAATGTAAACGTGGTTCGGAACCAGGGTGGTTTTAAAATTTTTGTTTTTGGACTCCGTTTCTTTCGACTAATGCAAAAGAGCGATCAGCGGGAAAATTTCCTTTATTTGAGACTCCACTATGGACTTCTTTTTGATTTTGTCGTCGCAACCCAGCACTTGTAGCTGGTTGGACTCAATGGAGAGTATCTGTTTGAGCTAGTAGACAAGCGAATGAATCAAGGAGTTTTGCTAATTTTATTGAGAATATGTTCTGCTTATATACAATTTTTAGGGCTTAAAAACCATGGGAAACCTAAATAGTATGCGCACTGTAGTGGTGCCATATAGTAAACAAAATAGAAACACATGTGCTACCATGTGTTCAGTATAAAAGGGTCCCTTGCAGCAATTATTGTCAAGAGTAGTAAAATATAAAAAAAATATATTTAAACTACAGGCCAATCTTCAAGAGCCTGTAACCTCATTGGTTGGTCGGTTATCGTTGCAGTCCCACGCAAGCAAGATGGGGAAGGGTATGCCTATGGGTGCATCTTAGCTGCAAATTGTTGCAGCGATAATGACCACCACATGTGTGTCAATACATAAAACAGTGGATGTGTTTACACAGTTGTGATTTGGGCAATGATCTTAATTTCGAAGTCACTGGTGATTACTGGATCATGCGTATTGGTGCTTGCAGTACCTAATTGCAGTTGCTGAGGTGTGATTGGATCATCAATCTTTTCAATGGATGAAGCGTGCTGAATTCTCTTTGATTTTCAATGTTGAATAACATAAATTGTGACTACTATAATTGATGTTAATAGTGCAATATATGATATAATATGATGATGTTGAGCCACTTCGAGGTCATTTGGGAGTGATGCATCCATAGTTTTTAGAGACTTGTCTCTTAAGTTGTTTAGCTCTTCATGACTGAGTTGTAGTTTTTCGAAAATCGTGAGGTTGGGAACTGGAGTCGTTATGTTAATGTTATTAAAACGAAGATAGGAAATCCTTGATGTAGTCATCGTCGTGCTATGTACTTTTCAATAGAGATACTATTCATTGTGGTGTTTCATAATGCTAATAATTCAATTTTTCATTTTATTGCAAAAATACAGTGGTTCTTATAAAATGTGTTGAACTATGCAAATGAGGTTGTCTCATGAATTGTCTGACAAGTTGGTGATTCATTAATGTTGGATAGTTGATATTCGCAAACGTTGCTCATGTAGAACGGTGATATTATATTGAAAGAGATATAATCTTGTAGAGACGAAACTAGGCAGTGCCTAAACTCTGCCGTAGTAATTTGAATAAATAAATCTTATTTTGTTAACGCCGATGATTGGAATTTTTATATCAATCATTGTTAATCCATTATTGTTGCGTACAGGAATAGAGACAAAATTATGTAGTTCTCGAAAATGTGCAGATAAATGATGGGTTATTACAGTGACTTCGGCTTGCATTAGTTTATACAATTGATGTATATTATTGAAGCTAGAAGCTACCACCTCCCTCCCAACCGGCCGAGGGGACTCGCTCGCTCTTTTTCAAGGAAAGTAAAAGACAAGAAACCATAATCATTTTACATTATCTACTAGCTAGATGCGTTAGTATAGAAGTTTTGCTTAAGTAAAGGGAGTTATTATTAGAGATTAAGTTAAACTTATTATTATAGTTACAAAAAAGGACACGAAGGGGTTCATGCAGGAGATAGTTTACAGTAATGAAGATATATAAGAACATAATTTCTAGTAGTTTTATGAGGGACACAAAAACTGATTTGGCTAATTAAAGACGGCGAGTCAACATCAGCATTAATCAGCTTATGTATAAACATAACATTAAGCACAATTCTACGATTTACAAGAGAAGCAGACGTATGAAGGGAGGGGCTTATTGGGGTCATAATTCAACCCACGGAGAGCAAAGAGCAAAAATTTCTTTTGAACAGACTCAAGGCGGTCCTGGTGATTCCCGTATTGTGGACACCAAACACACGATGCGTACTTCAAAATAGGTCGGACCAGAGAAGTATACAGTAGTTTAGTTATATAAGAATCATAAAATTCCTTCGACCATCGCTTGATAAAACCCAGAACACCCACAGCCTTATTGACGGTAATTGAAATATATAAATCGAATATTAATTTAGGGTCTAAAAGAACACCCAAGCCATCAAATGAGTCGATCCGATCAAGGGACATATCGTTAAGAATGTACGATTTCTGTAGCGACATAACTTTGCATTTAGAACAGTTGAAATTTAATAAGTTGACCTGGAAGAGTCTCTTGTAGCCTGAATTGGGAAGAAGAGTTGTTGAAGGACAAGTAAAGATTAACGTCGTCGGCGCACATAAGTGCACGAGAGTGGGATAGAGCCTGAGGCAGTTCGTTGATAAATAAGGTGAAGGGAGGGGCACCGAAGTGGCTACCCTCCGGTACCCCTGATGAAACCTTAGGGCTTAGAGTAAAAGTTATTAAAAAAAAACTTTCTGAGTTCTAAGATTAAGGTAGTCGCAGATCCACTTAAGATGATGGGATGGGAAGTCAAGGAGATCTAACTTATGAATAAGTAAACAGTGGCATACCGAGTCAACTCAAATGCTGAAGTCAGTATAAATTACGTTGGCTTGCGTTTGATTATTAACCCCTTGTATTACAAAAGAAGAAAATTCTAGTAAATTAGTGGTGGTAGACCTACGCTTCATAAACCCATGCTGAGCACATGAAATTATAGAACCACAAGTATGGTGTAACTGTGAAGCCAATTTTTTTTCAAAAAGCTTAAGAATTGCAGACAGTTTTGATATGCCTTGGTAGTTTTGGGCATCAGTCTTATACCCTTTTTATATATTATATATTATACCCCCTTTTATTACTTCCAAAGATAGAACAAAAAGCTTCCAAATCGGCTTACAAAGCGCATCAGCGCAGAATCTAAGAATACACCCCGGAACGCCATCAGGACCAAGAAAAAACTTAGGCTTAAGCATGAAGCTTTCAGTAACTAAGGGAGGAGGGACGTTATCAGACCTATGTAAGCTATAAGGGTATTCCTGATCAGACCGATATTGTTTTTGAGAAAATTCTACAATACAACGATGCGAAAAAGCTTTATAGCACGCGGACATTATGACAGGGATCCTTGAGCGAGCAGCAATATACTGCGAATAGTCAGAGAAACTTCATGACATATTCAACTTCTAAAGGAGTCTAGATTTGATATTTTTTAAATTAGACAACTGTGGTGTAACCCAAGGAGGCTTATAAAGCCTAACAGGTCTACTGAACTGAACCAAATCTTCAAAATGGAATAAAGAATTCTGTAAAGGAAGTCAACCGCACTGTCCATATCTGTACAATTGTACAAGTATGACCAGCCTGATTGAAGGATGACATTGTTGAGGCTAGCGAAATCAGCTTTTCTAAATGAATATATTCTAGCAGACAAGTTGGAAGATGCAGATATCACAGGAATACGACTATCCATAGTGACGTGTAATGATGGGTGAAACGGATCTTCAGGAAGCAAAAGCGAGCTTATTCAAGAGACCATTGAAATGGAAAGGTCAGAAGCAAATATCAAATCAAGTTGACGATTCAATAAGTTTGTTACAAAATGAACTTGATATGAGGACAATTAAAATAAGCCGTTAACAAATTCGTGTTGCCTTGAAGATATCAAACTGGCTGAGATTTTGAAATAACCAAAACCCAATAATTGATCAGTATCAGAAGGCATTGACGCGATCCATTGAAACGCATTAAAAAGGTCGAAGTAAATAGAAATATCAGAACGTGGAGGAATATAAGAGGCACTGATAAAGACAGAAAAACATTTAAGAGACACTTTAGAACTTATAAATTCAATTACGTTAGGAAAGTTAAGCACAATTGGTTCCGACTGAATCAACAGCAATCAATACGCCACCACCATGGCGGCAAGGACGGTCAAATCTATAGGCAGGAAGGATTGCAGAGTCTAAGATATCGGCTTTAACCAAGTTTCAGTAAAAATTGAAATATGAAAATAGCAAGATAGGCAATCAGTGTAAAGTTTAGAGAGTTTAAATTTAAGTCCTCTAACATTTTGGTAGGCCAGAAAAAGAGATGAAGTTAGTTTTTTTTTTTAGCCACATTAGAGGGTATGGATTGTGTGCAACAATTGGATTGTGCAAACAAGGGAGTAAAGTCGGTATCCAATTTCATGTTTTTGAATTACATTTTTTCATGACTAGGTGACAGATTGTGTCAAAATAGTCGTCCTTAACTTTTTACCTTAATCATCTAACTCTGCAAGCTAGTTTTGGCCTGGACATAGCCGGAAACATCTTCTGATGTATAATCTACAGATAGTCTAGAGAGAAAGACCATCTTCGGCCTTGGAATGCCGATGAGAGGTCTAGACAACGCAGATACTGCGTCAATGAAGTCAATGATACTGGGGCCGCGACACTGCCAAGTACGACAGGGGGGCAATTTCCGACATTTGCACAGACGACCTTCAATTTTTGTGCTATCCACCTTCTCCAGAGTGGCCTTAGACCCCATCCCCATTAGCGAGCGTACTAGGAGTACGAAAGATAGAATATCTAGTAGTATTCTCATGGGCAGGTTCGACAGGGTCTTTATCTGTATTTGATTTAGTATTTATATAAAATACTGAGGAAGGTAGGAAAGATGTTTTTCGTTTTGAATTAACAAAATTGTTTTGATTGCTGAGAAAATTGTACCCTACAGTATAGCAAATGTGCTTTATAGCACTCGGAACTAACGACAGTAAGCCTTGTACGAGCAAAAATATAACGCAAATAGTCAAAGGACCTTCCCGAGACTTTGAACTTTTTAAAGAGTCTAGATTTGATAATTCTTAAATTCGACAACTGTGGTGTAACCCAAGGAGCCTTATTAAGCCTAACTGGACCAAATCCTTAAAAATGGAATGAAGAATTTTGTAAAAGAAGTGAACCGCACTGTCCATATCTGTACAATTATACAAGTATGACCAGTCTGGTTGAAGGATGACATTGTTTAGGCTAGCGAAATCAGCCTATCTAATTGAATATGTAATATCTGACAAGTTGGAAGATGCAGATATCGCAGGAATATGAATATCCATAGTGACGTGTAATGATGGGTGAAACGGGTCTTCAGAAAGCAAAAGCGGACTGACTCTAGAGACCATTGAAATGGAAGTTTCAAAAGCAAATATCAAACCAAGTTGGCGATTCAATGAGTTTGTTACAAAATTAACTTGAGATAAGGACGATTCAAGTAGGCCGTCAACAAATTCGAGTTGCTTTGAAGGTATCAAACCGGCTGAGTCGATCCCATAGGACCACGTGACATCACAGATATTGAAATCACCAAAAACCAACCAACAATCAGTAACAGAAAGCATTGACGCGATCGATTGAATAGCATTAAGATGATACAAATAAACAGAAATATCAGAACTTGGCGGAATGTAAGAGGCAGTGATAAAGACAAAAAACATTTAAGAGACACTTTAGTACTTATAAATTCAATTACGTTAGGAAAGTTAAAAAGAATTGGTTCCGAAGGAATCAACAGCAATCAATACGCCACCAAATCTATAGGCAGGAAGGATTGCAGAGTCAGAGATATCGAGCTTTAACCAAGTTTCAGTGAAAATTAAAATATGACAATCAAAAGATAGGCTATCAGTGTAAAGTTTAGAGAGTTTAGATTTAAGGCCTCTAACGTTTTGGTAGGCAAGAAAAAAAGATGAACTTAGTTTTTTGGCGCTATGTTAGAGGGTACGGATTGTGAGGCAGCAGGGAGTCTAATCGGTATCCGATTTCTAGTTCTATCTTTAAACTGTCTCACGACAAGGTGCTCAGGCCAGAAACCTTGTTGACAGATTGTGTCAATACAGTCGTCCGGAACACCTATCTTCAAAGAAGCTATATTGCGCGTAACATTAAAACTAAACTTTTCTACCTTAATCTTCGAACTATGTAAATTAGTTTTGGCCTGAACATAGGCGCAAACGTCTTGTGATGTAGAATCCACGGTTAGTCTAGGAATAAAGGCCATCTTCGGCTTTGAAATGCCGATGAGAGGTCTAGGCAGGGCAGCCACAGCAGGGTATGCTGCTGTCGGACAAAGTCAACGATATTGAGGGCGCGACACTGGATTGTTCGACAGGGGGAGCATTTTCCGACCTTTGCAAGGACGAGGAACCTTCGTTTTCTGTGTTATTTAAATTCGCCAGATTGGCCGGAAGGCCCATCCCCATTAAAGCGTCCGCATTTGGCAGCCGCTGTACGGGCTAGGGACTGTAACTAACGAGCGGACTAGGAGCACGAAAGATCGAATATCTAGTAGTTGGCTCACTGGTTTTTGGCTCTATAACGACAGGGTTGATAGAGTCTTTATCCAGACCAGATCTACCCAGATCTTTTACTTTCTTGAAGATGTGAAATTTGATGCGAGAGTTGAGAATGACGTATTAATTGGTTAAAGAAAACATGAAAAGCATCAATGCCTTCTTTTGCGTTCCTTAAGAACGAGCGCAACTCGGCTTCAGCAGGACGGCAAAATTCGCATGTAAATTTCAAACCAAACGATATTGGCACTTTTGAAATGAATGGTGTTAAGATAAAGTCAACAAAAGAGCATAAGCTCGCAAGTATTGCCCTTGAATGGATAACTTTTTTTGTAGCAGCAGATATTGAAATTGAAAGCACAAAATTATTTAGCAATAGAAATGATAAAATTCCGCTTTGGGTGGCTGGCAGCAGAACAAGGGATTTGAAACGACCCAACAACAAGCAAACGCAATATAGCGATAGCTACAACAGAAATAAGTATCACAGCAAGCAGAGAGTCTAACATAAGCTTACAAGAAGACCGCAGTACAACAAAAAAAAAAAAACAAAGCACGATGAGCACATAAGAAAATATAGGATTGGCTGCAATAAATAATAAGGCTTTCGTTAAAACCGAAACCGAAACCGAAATTAAGTACAAAAAGAGAAAACTCGGATACAACTAAACATTTGATACATGAACGAAAGAATTTGCACAGTACGGGAGATTTTAAAAACAACCGCCTTGAGCGATAGTTAGAGAGCGAGTGTTCCATATGCGCCTGCAATTGGTTTTGGTTGTGATGTATGTTTGTAAGTACATTCGCTATTTCCGATTGTACTCTTTGCAAACTTGATGCAATAACGGAGATTTGTTTGGTCATGGTTATATGCCATTGGAAGATCTTAAATGAATCTTTCTGATGGGGCATATTCTGGGACTTATTGATCCATGATGACCTTTCTTTAATTGTGGATTCATCGCTTTTAATAACATTTATTGTTGAATCTATTGTCGAATATTGCTCATTTACCTTGCCATTTCGGTGGTTAAAGACATTTGCTTTTCATATTTCAAATCCAGAACACCGAACAGACTGCTTGCTTTGTTCCCCACTACGTCTAATGGGGCCCATTGTTGTCGTGCAATATGCAGTAAGCCATTTTCCATTCGAAGTTTATGCTACAAATGCTGGAAATGTTGATGCATGACTGGGCGGGCTGGTGTTTTATAACGGGTTGGAATTGATGTAATTCGCGAACACATTTCTTCCATCTTTATCACTCCTAACGAAAACGTTTTCATGTGTTCCCAGTATAGTTCTACGTCATAATAGGTAATGATTGGCTTAGAGGCTTAGTGGTGAACTGCGTAACACATATAAATTGTTCTAATGTTAGTGGTAGCAGCGTTAATATTATAAAGAATACCATAGAGTGAATCGATTGGTGGTTTTTTCCTTGATAAATTCGGTTAATCACTATTTGAGTCCCCCAGTTAGTTATATATTGTACTAACTTCGGTTTTGGTTTTGTGCGTCGTACACAATTTTGGACCATGTTGCGAGCCATTTTCTTTACTTGTATTATGCGGTATTGCTGCAAGGTTTGGATTGCAAGATTCCAAATGCGCAATGCTTATTGTCTTCGTTTACTTTTCAAATCGAATAATTTTTTTGGCAGAAAGTATGTACTTTTGACATCTTTCGAAATCGGTACACGTTCTGCACGATTTGATAAACGGATGATCGGTCGTCATCTATTATTAGTCTCAACGAACTGATTTTACTTAGTTTATTTGAAGGGTCTCCTGGGCGTCTTTCCAGATGACGGAAAATTCTGTGAATCAAATATTTCGGATGAATAGTTTTCGCTCTTGTTACAATTCTTCCATGCGCAATTGTTTTTCTTCAGTTCTGTTTTTCTTATAACATAATCTGAGCATCTACGCTACAATTCATTGTAGCTTAAAGAAAGAGTTCTTATGATTTCCTTTGTTCTGAAATATCCTTGGCCATACTCGGCCAAAAACTGAGCATATTGATGTTTCGTCTCAGTAGTACTGTGTAGCTTTTCGACGTAGGACGACATCTCGTGACTGCCTCAAGTTTGAAGGATTTTCAGAGAAGGGTGGTCTTCATATCAACTTTCTTTTGCTTGTTCTCCATAAAGTGCATTTCACATTTTTGTTCTTGTAGAGAACATGATGGTCTTGAGGATTCGAGCAGTCTAATTTTCAGAAACGTTCCATATACTGGTTCATATTATTACTTGATATGCCTACTCCGTATACAACTGACGAAACAGTCGCCTTGTTAGCCTTGCCTGCTCCAATCAAGTTTGTTGTTCTGTAAAACTGGGGGATTCAGGGTATTTGGTACAATAATGAGAATTAATGGTCCGCTTCGAGTAGCAAGTCAATGCTTCCTGGTTTGTCGAATCGAAGATCTGCCAATTGTATATTATTTTGCAGTTAAGATGCTTAATCTCTTAGTGGAGTGGGTTTGTAAATAAAACAAACAGTTATAGCTTTGATTCAATTTAAACCATTTTTTTCTTTTGACTCTTTCGATTTATATTTATTTCGTAAACATTTAAAACACGATATTTCAATTCGCCCAATTTAGTCGCTCCAGAGCGAGTTTTTCTTTTGAAATGTTTACATTGAAAAAAAAAACGGTGGTGATATTTGTGATAAAAATCACATTTGCCTGTTGTGTTCTTTGGAGTTCTTTGCTTTGACTTAGCGTCATATGTTGTGTTTGGAGTATCAAATAATTTTTAAAACAGTACTGTGACCGACTTCTTCATTGTTGAAACGGTCTTTCAACATGGTCCATGCAGTATGATAGTTGACTTCTGTCAGGTGCAGATACCAAAGTAGTCGCTCTGCATCTCCTGACAGTACCACACATTTTATATGGTAGGGATGGCAGAATGATGAATCATTAAAAAAAAAAATGTCACAAAACTCATTTTAAATAGTTTCCTATAAATTCTGGGAAAAAAAAAATCGCCTGTTTTGTCACCATACCATTTGTATTTCAAACCGCAGTTTCGGAGGAAATATATGTCGAGCCGTCATATCCCAGATTCTGAGTGTTGAATGAAAATTTATGCGTATCATTGTTAATTGCTTTGATTTGACGTCAAAGATGATCAACCATTGGCTTGCACTGTTATCTGGTTGCTTCAACGTCCTAAATAGTGATGCCATGAAATCCTTCTGCTGCCTCATTAGTGGTACAATAAGTCTCTGTTCCTCTGTTTCTTGAGGGCTTAGTATTGTCAACAGTTTACTTTACCTTAATGTGAACTCCGATTTAGTATAATTTACCAGTCTCTGTATTTGAGCAAAACACTGTTTCTCAAAACACTCATGGCCTATCATTTTTCCGTCAGTCGCCTCTAATATCTTTGAGTGGGTACTTTCAAATGTTTTCCAAAAAGACTCAAGTATCGAAATCCGCTCCTTAAAGTATGAGGGCCCTCGCTTTTTATCCTTTTTGTAGTTCCGTAGATCTACCAGGATCTCTCCTCCATGGGGTCACCGAGTTAGGACTCAAAATGTTTGTTATTTTAATTCTTTCGTTCCAGCATATAAACTGGAAATGTCTTCGGCGTCCCAATCCAGCAAGTGTAGCTGGTTGGACTCAACGAGGATATCTATTTTAGCTAGTAGGCAAGCGAATGAATCACGGAGTTTAGAGAAAATGATCTGCTTCTATACGATTTTTAGGACTTAAAACTAGGAGAAAACTAAATAGTAAGGGCACTCTATAGTTACAATATAGTAAATATAATAGAAACACATATGTTACCATGTTTTCAGTAAAAAGGGTCGCTTACAGCTTTTCAAGTGCTCGTAACGTCATTGGTCGGTCCGTTATCGTCCCCATCCCACGCAAGTTGGGGTTGGAAAAGGGTATGCCTGGGTATGGGTGCATCGTAGCTGCAAATTGTTGCAGCGATAATGACCCAGATTTGTCTCAATACATAAAACGGTGGAAGATGTTTACACAGTTGCCCAAATCAAATCAACACTAACCAATGTGTATTTGAACTAACAATTGTTGAGCTTAAGAATCGCCGACTATGTGTCTGATCATCACCTTTCTTTAGTAAAAATGGCTTTGTTGTTCTAGTTCGACTGTGGAATCAGGACTAACCCAAACCTGACTGAATATTAAGGACCTTTTCAATATACTGAGATAATATTTCCAGTTGGCATTCAACACGCATTGGGTCAATATCTTTTGCGTCGCACACTGACTGTTTGATGGTTTTGATATCCACATTGTCATTATTTAACATTGCAGCAGACAATCCAATTTCCCTGCATCGGGTTTATCCATAGACTTATTACCCTTTCCTTTTTTTCCAATGACAGCAATTATATAGTTTGACCGATATGAAAAGATAGTCCAATTGTGTACCTCAGCCCATTGTACATGGTATCAATACTGACTCTTAACGAAATAAACACGTATAAGTGTGAGCGAGCAAGCAATATCTAATTTTGAATTAGCAATTAATTCGTGTACAAATGTGCCTTTACACCTTTACAAACTCTGACAAACGTAATAGCAAGAGTGATGAGTGGGAGACTGTCCGATAATATTGCCGCCAACCAAAATCCCGCTTACGGACGCCGAATATTTCCCCGCCTGAGACTTGAGGCCAATGCTAAGACCGATAGGCGATGGCAACGACGAAGACTTGTATGCAGCTTTTTTATCGGGACGTTGACGTACAATTCGCTGCACGTTCAAGTAGACCCGCGATACGTCACGGGGCGTGTTACGCGCGAAGCTCAGGCTAGAAGCTCCCACCTTCCACTCAACCGGCCAAGGGGCGCAGTCAAATAACGAGCGACACGAATCGCCAAGACGGAAACAATTTACATTATTTACTAGTTAGATGCGTACTAACGCATAATAATAACGCATAACTAATAGATGTTTTGTTTGAGTTAAGGGAGTTATTATTAGAGATAAAGTTAAATAGATTATTATAGTTAGAAGAAAGGACACGAAAAGGTTCATCCAGGAGATAGTTTAAATTACAGTGCTGAAGATAGATAGGAACATAATTTCTAGTAGTTCGCCATTAATCAGCTTGACCGATGCAGCTGTAGCATGCTGGCTGCTCTCACAAGCAAGGACAGCCGGATTGGTTGGAGTTCTAACAAAGAAACTGCGCAAGTGTCGTATTACACATCAAGAGGATCCAATGATCTATGGACTCAGCACAAAGGAAAGAGGAAACTACAGAGTGCATTCCCAAAGACAAATGATGAAAACGAAATTGCGGAATTTTATAATCTTCATATCCATACAATTTCCAGTACTGAATTAAATTATTGGCTGTGGGCGTCGATTATTTGGTAATCCATATGCCGGTGATGCGATCCAAAAATGGTGTGTTGTACACGCCTGCATAAGCGAAGCAAACAAAAAATTTCCAGAGTGGCTTAAAGTAGACCGTGAATATCCATATCCATCAAAGGCCGGTTAATTTTAACGTTACTTCGGAAAGGGCAAAATGGCACTTCTATGAGCTTTACAACGAAATAAGGAAGGAATAACCATACAAAAAAAGAAATAAAATAATTTTGATTGCATAATTAATAGTATTTATAAAAATTGAACTACTGTTACTAAAAATTATGAGTGTATATAAAATGAATGATAACAAAATTAAAACATTTGCGTATGTTTTAGGTCTATTCATAGTTAGTTTGATAATAAGTTTAATTAAACTTTTCTGTCATTGAAGTACATTCCAAGTATTTTTTTTTTATAACTTTTCATTACTTTATTAAATTACAAATTAACATTTGATATATCATCTTAATATACAGAAACTATATTATTTTTACGGGGGATTTATTTATGTTTTGAGAATAGCAAAAAATAACAAAACTTTTTTAAATGAAAATGGCTCTATTGTTTGTCAAAACTTTTCCCTTGATGATCAATACACTTTTGCATTCGTTTCCAGTTCCAGTTTTTCCATTCCTCTTGACACCTCCAAAACGTGGTTTTTCACCGCTTCAACTGCTTCATTGGCGCTCGTAAATCATTGATCACGCAGCTTACCTTTGATATTCTGGAACAAGAAAAAGTCACATGTTTTGACTGCTTGAAGAGATGTGTAAGAGCTCACATTGTCATGATGGAGAATGATTAGTCTTAGGCGGTTGGTCTTACATATTTCACAAGAGACTTCCGGGAACCAAATGGTCGTGTACCACTTGGAATTGACCATCCTACATTGCTCAAGAGGAACAATGGCCATTCGCCCGAAGAAACCGGCGACCATTCGATGTGCTTCTTCCACGAAGAACTTTTTTGAATTTGGCTCGCCTTGGAATGCACACACGGCCGATTGCTGTTTTGTTTCCGGCTTATTCGCATATATGCATGATTCGTCACCTGTAACGATTTTATACATGCTTGTTGAAGCACCACTATCGACGCGAGAGTTTTTTTAAGCGGTTGATAAATTATGGGGTATCCAAAGGCCGCAATTTTTTTTACAATTAAGTGTTAATATAAAATCGAATGTATTGAAGTGGAACTAATGTGCAAGAATGCCTCTATCACACGACATATCGTGACATATCACATGACGATCGGTTCACGCACTGCATCGATGTTTTTTGGCACAACAACCGATTTTTTACGACCTTCAAGGAATTAGTCGGCTACCGAACTACGACCACGATTGAATTTATGATACCAGTAAATACAAAGTAAATAGCACTTGTACATCAAAAACGTTGTAAGTTTATGCCAAAAAATGAAAAACTTTATTATGGTGTTGCCAGATTTGAGCTATTCGAATGTTTCCAGTTATCGAAATATAAATAGTACCCCTCGTATTAAAATGTTTTTAAATAAACTATTTTACAAAATAAAATAAAAAATATTAAAGAACTCTATAGTCGATATTCCAACTATGAGATACTACTACCCAGCATTTATTTAATATTCGAATATAAAAATTAAACACCAGCTTTAAAAAAAAAGGCGCAAAGAAAAAAGTTTAGTAGTTTTACTCATCTGGTGCCCCATATACATATGTATTAGAAATGGTAGGTTTGGTAACATAAAATTTGTATGTTATCTAGCGAAATCAGTGATAAGTGACTGATCAGTGATCAGTGACTGATCATCAGTGATCAAGATGGAGGTGAATAGACCCAATTAATTGGAAAGCATTGAAAATAATGTTAGTATTTTGTTAAGCGTAGTATTTTTACAGGCCCGCCTTGCTACAGCCAGCGTGAACACATTAATCAATCTGGTCTTCAGTGTAGAACAACATTTGCTCCATTCTGTTCAAAAAAACATGAGTTTTAAAATACAACCAAAAGGATTTGCCACGAAGTCCATTCATGCTGGCCAGGATCCAGAGCAATGGAACAGTGCTTCAATAATCCCACCAATATCCTTAAGTACAACATTCAAACAAGATGCACCCGGCGAGCACAGAGTACGTGTACACAAGCAATAATATATTTGTAAGCTCATGAAAACGTATGCATGCACCTATTATAGAATTAAACATATTAGATATTAATAAGCGCAGTTTTCTTGTATTCGAGCTGTTTTCCAAGTATTGAAATGTGGTATTTGTGAGATTAAATTAGTTATTGTTTATGATAAGCGTGTGCTAATTTATACAGTTTTGAGAATGTGACACCTCAATATACTCAATACTTCAATATATTATCGCCTTAAAAATTGTCATTGGCGCAATACCATACAATAATACACAATACTCATACATACATTTGTCATTCGGGAAAAACTGATAAAATATATGTACATACGCCAAACACAAATGCGTTTACAGAAAAAATACTAGCTTTAGACTACTAATATGTATTTTTTCGATAAGTCTTTCTCTGATACAGTTAACACTAAGCAATTTTATGAAGCAACAGGCAATCAAAAATATAATTACTTTTAATACTCTGTACCCATGGTACAAGAGCATATTAAGTTTGTTGCAATGTATGTAACAGACAGACGAAACCGTTTCCGACCCATAAAGTATGTATGTATATTCTATTCTTGACCAGCATGACAAGCCGAGTCGATCTAGCCATAATCTAACTACAAGAGATGGAGACTTCAAATTTGGATACGTAATCGGATATAAGTGGTTTATTTCATTTGTTTGTCAGCAGCGGTCTGCTATGTATCATATCAGTTTATTTGGTACAGGCTATATCACTGTAGCGTTTTTACATGTTAATATTGAATCTTGTTTCAATACAGCTTTGTGGTATATTGTTCGCATAAAGGGATTCCAAAACTTAAGATTTAGATTGGATGATGCACTTTATAAATTTAAATTCCATTGCTTAGAACATTCCATGGCTTAGAATATCACATAGACAGTCCAAACATTTGTATACAAAGCTGATTAACAATATACAAATATATGTGCTTTATTTATGGGGTTGGACTGTCTATTTTCATAGTATTAGCTTAACAGCATTTACATTGAAACGAACATTTTCAACAATCTGTATAAAACCAAGTTCTTACTTACGGTGGTGTTGTAATATTGTGAAGCGAATTATAATGGACAATGAAACAAAATATATTGGACTCAAGAACGTTATGAGACCCCAATTTGTATTTAATTAAAAGAAGATTTGGGAAAGCAAAACCTCATCTGGTAAGCTAGATGCAAGTAAAGCAAGATTGAAGTAAATTGAATTCCCTTTGCAACAATCAAAGCCCCATAAGGATATCTGCAAAACTATAGAAGTTATCAAAAATATTAAGTGTGCAGTTTGTTTTCGGTACAGTCCTTATCTATTGACAGAGATAATTATGTCGAATGATGAAGCAAGTTTTTTATTTTAAAATTGTCAAAATATTATGCTTATCTTTTTAAAGATTTGGTTTGCTTGTTGATAGGCCAGGTGACCCGGACTCTCATATGCAAACATCAATCTGTTTATTAAATTACATTGATATTATACACTTGCAGAGGGTATTATAATTTTGTCACGATATTTTTAACTTATAGAAGGAAGCTTCTGCGATCCTATAAAGTATATATATTCTTGATCAGTATGGCAAGCCGAGTTGATATAGCCATGGCCGTCTGTCTTTTTCTATGCGAACTAGTCTCTGAGTTTTGAAACTTTCGATGTTATTTTTCATATGCTTATTTCTGCTGTAAACTGCATTTTAAATGTTCTATTTAATTTTAATATACTCTAATTGGATTCCTTTTTGATGATACAATTTGCAAAATTCGTCGCCTACCATAATGGACTTCAAACACTTTTGAAGACCGGCCAGTTTTATTAATACCTGCACTGTTTTTCTCTATGAGAAACAAGAACATTGTCGAAAGCATAATGCGCAAAAATGCAACAAACGGTAAATCATATTCGAGTTGTTTGTGCTAAATGTTTATATATTAATACGCCAGTCACATGCAAACTATTAATTATCTAATATTTTAGTGTAAAATTATGTCGGGACGTTGACGTACAATGAGCTGCACGTGCAAGTGGACCCACGCTACCATGCCACGGGGCTTGTTTCGCGCGAAGAAGCTTCCACCTCCCACCCAACCGGCCGAGGGGCGCAGTTGCATAACGAATGACACGAATCTCAATGAAAGGAAAAACTAAAAGCCGTAAACAAGCCGTTTTGTTTGAGTTACGGGAGTTATTAATAGAGATAAAGTTAGAGATTATTGTAGTTACAACAAAGGACACGAAAAGGTTCATGCAGGAAATAGTTTAGATTACAGTGCTGAAGATAGATAGGAACATAATTTCTAATAATTCTACGAAGGACACAAAAACTAATTTGGCTCATCAAAGTAGTAGAGTCAATATCACCATTAATCAGTTTATATATAAAGATAACATTAAGCATAATGCTACTGTTTTTAAGAGATGAAAGGTTTATTAGCAGAAGCCTACTTGAATATGAAGGGAAGGGGCTATTGGGGTCTCAATTCAATCCACGGTGAGCAAACAGTAAAAATTTCTTTTGAACATACTCAAGATGGTCCTGGTGATTCCTGTATTGTGGACACCAAACACACGATACGTACTCCAAAATAGCTCGAGCCAGAGACGTATACAATAGTTCACTTGTATAAGAATCATCAAATTCATTCGACGATCGCTTGATAAAACCCAGAGCACCCACAGCCTTACTATGTAAATCAAACTTTAATTTATGGTCTAAAAGAACACTCAACTCACCAACTGAGTCGATCCGATCAAGGGGCATATCGTTAAGGTACGATGTCTAAAGCGGTGTGCTACGACAAAACGACATAACTCTGCATTACAACAGTTGAGATTTAGTAAGTTGACCTGACACCACGATTGGACAGAATCAATGTCATCTTGCAGCCTAAAGTGGGAGGAAGAGTCGTCGAAGGACAAACTAAGTTTAGCTACCCTGCGGTACCCCTGATGTACCCCTTAGGGGTTTAGAGTAAGAGGTATTTAAAAGAACTTTCTGAATTCCGAGATTAAGGTAGTCAAATGCTTTGCTGAAGTCAGTGTAAATGACGTCAGTTTGCATTTTAATCTTAAATCCTTGTATTACAAAAAAAAAAAAAAATTCTAGTAATTTAGTGGTGTTAGACCTAAGCTTCATAAACCCATGTTGACTACTTAAAATTATAGAACCACAAGAGTGTTGTAACTGTGAAGTTAATATTTTTGGCAAAAATCTTAGAAATATCAGACAGTTTCGATATGCCTCGGTAGTTGTGGGTATCAGTCTTATTTCCCTATTTATAGAGAGGAATAATAAACGACTCCTTCCAGAGAGAAGGGAAGACGAAAAATTCAAAGATAGATCAAAAAGCTTCCAAATTGGCTTACAAAGCGCATCAGCGCAGAATCTAAGAATACACCCCGGAACGCCATCAGGACCAGGAAAAAAGTTGGGCTTAATAGGCCTGATTAAGCAATAAGCTTACAGTGACTAGGGGAAGTGAGATGTTATTAAACGTGTTTGATGTTAGTAGATGTTAGACAAAAATGCCTTATAGCACTCGGAATTAATGACAGTGAAACTTGAACGAGCAGCAATATAACGCAAATAGTCAAAGGGCCTTCCCGAGATTTTGAACTTCTTAAAGAGTCTAAAATCTAAAATATCAAATCAAGTTGGTTATTCAATGAGTTTGTTACAAAATTAACTTGAGATAAGGACAATTTAAGTGGACCGTCAGCAAACTCGTTGCCTCGAAGTTATCAAACCGGCTGAGTCGATTACAGAGGACCACGAGACATAATTGATGTTGAAATCACCAAAAACTACAAACATCAGACGCGATCGATTGAAAAGCATTAAGATGATCCGAGTAAATAGAAATATGAGAACGTGGAGGAATGTAAGAGGCAGTGATAAAGGTAGGAAAACATTTAAGAGACACTTTATTACTCATAAATTCAATTAAAGAAAGATTGCATAGTCTAAGATATCGGGTTCTAACCAAGTTTCGGTAAAAATTAAAATATGAAAATTAGAGAGTTTAGATTTAAGGCCTCTAACACTTTGGTAGGCAAGAAAACCAGATGAAGTTAGTTTTTTGGAGCTACAAGCTCCTTCACGACTAGGTGCTCAGGCCACAAACTTTTTTGACAGACTGTGTCAAAACAGTCGTCCGGAACACCTATCTTGAAAAAAGCTATATTGCGCGTAAAAACCCAAACTTTTCTACATTAATCCTCGAACTATCTAAATTAGTTTTTCCTGTACATAGGCGGTAACATCTTCTGATGTATAATCTTCGGCTAGTTTAGAAATAAAGACCATCTTCGGCTTTGGAATGCTGATGAGAGGTGTAATCGTGGCAGCCAAAGCAGTGAGTATGCTGCTGTCGGACAAAGTCAACGGTACTGATTGCGCGACACTGGAAAGTTCGACAGGGGGAGCAATTTCCTACCTTTGCACAGACGAGGAACCTTCAATTTTTGTGTTATCCACCTTCTCCAGATTGGCCGAGAGAGCCCATCCCCATTAAGCGTCCGCATTTGGCAGCCGCTGTACGGGCTGGGGACTGTAACTATCGAGCAGACTAAGATTATGAAAGATAGAATATCTAGTAGTATTCTCAGGGGTTTTTGGCTCTATAACTACAGGGTCGATAGAGTCTTTGTCCAGTTCAGATCTACCCAGATCATTAAGAACGAACGCAACTCGGCTGCAGCAGGACGACACAACTCGCATGTAAATTTCAAACCATGATTATTTGTCTATTCAACTCCGTCTTGATCACTGATGAAACATCCCGATTTCTGATTTCGCTAGATAACATACAAATTGTATGTTACCAAACCTACAATTTTTAATAAATATGGGGTACTAGATGAGTAAAACTACTAAACCTATTGCATTTTGCCATTTTTTTTAAAAAGCTAGTGTTTAATTTTTATATTCGTACTCTAGTAGAGTAAACTAGTATATTGTATTCATGCAAATGTATGTAACGGACAAAAGGAAGCGTCTACGACCCCATAAAGTATATATATTCTCGATCAGGAGCAACAGCTGAGTCGATCAAGCCATATCCGTCTGTCCTTCCGTATGAACGCCTAGATCTCGGAGACTATAATAGTTAGATTTACCAAATTTGATATGTAGACTCCCCTTGGGGGCGTCAGCTCAAATTTGTTTTAAAATTTTGAACCGATCCCTCCCACCCCTCATATCGAAAAAAACGTTACCCACAAAAACATTTATCAAAATCATCAAAATTTTGTATGTAGACTCCCCTTGTGGAGCGCCAGAATGTGTTTTATTTTGTTTTTAATTTTGCCAAGATCCCGCCCTCCAGCGCAAACCGATAAAAACCTTATATCTCCCACAAAACAACGCATTTTATTTTTATGTGAATTATCACATAGTCTACCGATTTGCCAAATTTCATTAAGATCGGATAACAATTGTAGACAAAATCTTAGACAAAAAGAAAATCAGAAACTGTTGCATAATTTCGAGGGTGTCGACTATTACTTGTTTACATTTATATGTAGACTGGATATTCGACTCACGTCAAGTGTTTTATTTTTGTGGATAATAACACTTTGATTTTGCCGGATTTAAGACCAGTTGCTTTCTGTAGCCCATTTATAATTGTATAATTGAATAATAGTTTAAATAAAATAGTATAATATTAAATTAAATAGTATAAAGAAACAAAAAAAACGATTCAAAAATAAAGCATAAAGCAGAAGTTAATTAATGAACAGCATTAAGCTTGCATAAGCTTGCCCATTTCATGGAGATTTGTCTGGGATGCTTGAAGGAAATGCGCAAACTCATTGGTGCCCGTTGGCTAGAACAATTTTTCAAGACTGGCCAGCTGCTTATTGAAAATCTGGCGACTGTGTTCACTTCCGTAAGAAGTACATTCACCACGAACCTCAAATGATAACCGCGTTGCATCGTCAGCTGCAAGAGCATACCGTCACGTTGTTCCACAAACATGCAATGTCATGCTAGGCCTGTCGCTCTCTTTCTTCGCTGTTGTTGTAGTCGATCTGGGATCTGCACAGGGATGAACATGTAAATAGAGGACAAACACAATAGAATGATAGAGAGAGACGTCTAAGTAGCCGCGTCCAAGCCGAGGAAGTTAGCTGCCCCGACTGGATTTTTCCACAGGGATTCCGGAGTGAGGTGGGTCGGATGGAGGGGGCAGGTGAAGAGGCGCGTCGTAGTGTGGGGTTCGCTCAGGCATTGGGGACAGAAGGCCGCAACATCGGGGCTTACTCTGGCTAAGTAGCTGTTAAAAAACCTAGAGTACCCCGATCTCAGGTGGGCCAATATGGCTTCTACATTATTTATGGGCGGTGGTCTGCCTCCGAGCACAACATTAACTGCGGTTTTGCGGAGTGTCTCTGCTACGGACTCGGTATGGACCAATTTTGGGCCAGCTCTGATGTTCCCACTAGTGGCGTGATCCAGCAGGCTGCTGATGGACCCAGCCATTATCCTGAGGTCAGGTCTGACTGTGTCGGTCCTACCAGACATTGGGGGTCTTGTGACTGAGTGATTGGGGCGGGTGGGCCAGCGCACGCAAGGAGGAATTGTTTGGTCAACATCTCACAGTGTTCACTCACAGCGAGCATCTCCATTTTCTGATGGAAGTGGTCAACGGTGGTCATGATGTGACATCCCGTTGCTAGAGCACGGAGTCCACGCTGGGGAGGCGTAGTCGATAAGAGGACGACCAATTGCTTTGTAAGTAGTTACAATCGTCTCCTTATCTTCTCCCCATTTGCTCCCGGCCAAAGCTTTTAGCACCTTGTTACTGTCCCTTACTCGCTTAGCTACTCCTTCACAGTGCTTCGCAAAACCAAAAAGGCAGTCGAAAGTGAATCCGAGAATTCTTGGATATCGTTCGGTTGGGATGCTCTGGCCACTAATGTGGATCTCAAGCACCTCATTCACTTCCTTCGTCCAGTTGGTCAGAAGAATAGCAGAGGATTTGGGTGCAGAAATCTGTAAGTTTCGCGTATCGAGCTGCTCTTTCAGCGTTGGCAGATATCCGTTCATCCTCTCCTCTAGTAATCTGATGACCCTTTGCATTTGGTTATGATTGAACAATCTTGGATATATGCAGGTTGAACAGTAGTGGTGATAATACACCCTGGGACGCCCTGGTTTATCAGGCGGAGGCCCGACTTGGCGCCTCGAAATTCTATATAGGATTGTCGGCCGGCCAAGTAGTTGGCTAGCCATTTCTTAAGCGAGCTTGGTAGGGTTGAGGAGTGAATGTCGGACAGCAGGATAGCGTGACAGACAGTGTCACAGACTTTTGACAGATCCAGTGCCACTAGGATGGATCTGTCGTGATGTTTCTTGTTGTTCAACCTGCTTGCTATTGCTGTAGTAAGCTCGAAGAGAGCTGCGGTCATGCATCGTCCAGATCGAAAACTATGCTGGTGGTCAGCGAGGTTCTGCAGGTATGAGAGAATGAGGGCTTTCAAAATCTTAGCTACCGGAGTTAGTAGGGTGATCGGCCGGTAGGCGTTGTATTTTACGGCAGCTCTTGTCTGGTTGCGGAGAACGCTCCATGGTTTGCCTGTTGAAGGCGGCCGCACATCTGGCGGGGTCAACCGGCGTACGGTTTGAAAGGTTCTTGATTGTCGTACAGAGACCTTAAGAACCTTTCTCCAACTCCTCCAGACTCCTTTCGACATTCGTTCACGAGGCGCCCAATCTCGGCCATTTCAGGGATCCTGGTGACCGTGGGCTCGACACTGCGAAGTGCTTGTCGTTGTTCTGCTAGGCGTGAAGCCTCTGGGGGGAAATTAAGTCTCAGGTCAGCAATGCGTCTATGCCCTTTACTTCCAGGTGTACACCGTCGCCTTGGGTGGTCAGCGGCCTTTAGTTGATGGATTGGTGGACCAGGAAGGCAAGGCCTCCGCGCTTCCAGTTCACGATTCCGGTCCTGTCGGAGAACATTGGAATCCTATAGGGCGTCAATCATGATATGCCTCCTGGACATGAATTCCTTCAGCTCAGTCACCTTCCTGCCAAGTCCATTGCAGTTCCATTATAAGAGCTGAAAGCTCTCAGAGAAGTTGCTATCGGCCGGCAGGTTGACGTTTGGGCGATGGTTTGGGTGGATGGGGGTTCCTTCTGTTGGTTCGGAGAATAGGGGGCTAATTGGTCTCCTGCTGTAGCAGGGGCCAATGAAGTTGGGGTGGTGACGCTGCGAAGAGAAGAGAAACTTGGTTACAGGGGCTAAAGTATCCGAGGCCTGAGCAGCAAGATGGAGCACTCTCTTCCAGTGATCCTCCTCCGGCACACCGGACATTCGGGTTAACTTCGAAGTCACCGGCGCGTAGAAGAATATTCTTAGCAAACAGGCCGGTGTTGCCAACACAGAATAGACGCGCAAATTAAAATTACTTTTACATACATACAACCCGCCCAGAAGAGGCGTTATGTACAGAGTAGCGAGGCATATCGATCAGTTATGTTAATGATTGCTGTGGTCCAGCTTCTATTTTTAGGAAAACATGTGTTTTTCATGTATTAGTTTGTCTGAGTTTCCAAACATTTTTGCTAGAAAAAGTAAAAAGAAATAGGCCTGAAATCATCATTGCCTGCATAACTTGAACCTGAATAATTTTTGCTATTGAAAAAATAGGTGGGTTCAGTTTTATTGAGTAACCATGCTACTCGCTATGCAGCTACGTATATTATTTAGCATCGAAAAGGCAGTTTATAATTAAAAATGCAAAGGTAATCCTTACATTAATGAAAGAAACAAAAAGAGCTTATGTTTAATTTAAGTCTAACATAAAACAAGTAAATAAGAGGGAGCTTAATTACGAAAAGTGTTGTTATCATTAGATTTGTGTGAGGGAGAGATCAGAGAGATCAGCTGCTTGGATGACAACAGAATGCCTATTCATGCTCTTAATGCGATGCATTATCTGAATTGCACTGCACGGACATGTGCAAAGCCATGACGGGTGAAGGTTTCAGAGAGTGATTTGAACTTTTTGAGGCGCATTACTTCTATAAAAATCAGATAATTCTCTTTTGATAACTGTTCGTTAAGGTAAATCGCCGTTGCAGAATGAAAGCTCAAATGCTGTAAAGCTTAGTTGGAACTTTGCTTCGCGGCTATAATTACCGGCGGCATGTAATAATGAAGTTCACTATCAAAACCTGGTCGATATTTGTGATTTTGTGCTTATGAGCGCTCTAAAATAGTTTTGATCCGTAGAGTTGGCGTAAGGGTTAGTGAGAAATATATTGTTTTAAATAAATTCTTTAGTTTTCCTCCCTCCTGTTATGGCACACGATGCGTGCGCAGCTCACCAACCTCAAGTTCCAAATGCTGGATGCTCTCCGGCCATAGCATCGAGCCGTAAAACAGCTGATCCAGACGACGTTAAGCCTCTTTCATGTTGGCCGAAATAAGGTTCGCCTGTTCCTTATGGGTCGCATAATTTCGCAGGATGACGACAAAACATCCGAAGATTTTGCTACCTTTCGCTTTCACTTTCTTTTTTTGGCTATCTTTTGGCTATTAAATTTCTCATGCAGAAGAGGACAATTGTCCCCATTACATATGAATTCCTACATGCCAAGAGACAATTGTCCCAGCGCATACTGAAGGAAGAGTGATGCATGTTTTTTTTTTTTACACCCTCCGCAATTCCCAGTGCTGTTTGGTATTGCTTCGCCGGTGTTTGTTTGCTTGACGGCTCTCCTAGTATGTGAATGTATGTATGGGAGTGCAGCAGTTGATCAGGATCGAGCTACAAAACTATCCTTTCTTATAAAAGTACACACATCTGCAAGGGTACATAATCTTCGCTTACCCGAAGTTAGAGTTCCTCTCTTGTTATTTTTAAATTAGTACATATATACACTGTCCGACATTAGAATAGTACATTAGTAGGCTCCCAATTGTCAGTTTGGACCACCCCGTAAATTATTAAACCTCCATAAAATTGTATATTGACTTTGTCAGTTTGAAATGCACAGAAGAAGTGTTTCCGACTATACAAAGTAGATATTTGTCTGTTTGAAAAAATGTTCCAACCTCAGTATATCAGAAAACCTAAAAGCGTATTTTTTACCGGATACTTCTTAGTTGATACATATCGGACTACTATTTTATATATGTTGCTACCATAGAAGCGGGCTTATATTTTCAATGTATATTAGCTTCGGTAAACCGGAGTTAGCTTTTCTTGTTTCCTTTAAAACCAAAAATCAAGAAGTCAAATAAGTCAAGAAAAAAATAGAGCTCTGCTGAAAATATTTCTGACCGTGTCTAAGAATTTATTTGGGAATCATTTGAACAATAAGATGATATAACTCATGAAATAAGCTTTTTTAAACAACATATTAATTGTAAGAAGATACTTTTGTAAGAATGTACTTTAAACCAATTTTATCTTTGGAAAGATTGTAATGAGCTTCCACTAATGCAAATACTTTCTAAACAGGTGTTAAATGTGCTAACCTCCTCCGCTCAAGTGAGGGGTATTTTTCACTTCCAGTAGAGTACTGGGGGGGTAATTCGAAATGGGGATTCACAGGGATCAATTTTCTTTCCCGAGCCCATTTCTAGTAAAAGGGTATGTCAAAGTTTTTGCAATGTATTTAACAGGTAAAAGTATACTTAATCAGCATGACAAGGACAGACGATATATCCATGTCCTTCCATTCGAGTGCGACCGCTCATACAAATAAACCGTCCATTTTTGAGAAGAGCTTTTCATTGAAATTTAACCAAATTTGGGTTATGGTCTATCATTTCTTTTTCTTTCCTAAATTTGGTCAACGGAACTTGGTTGGGTTTGGATTGATATCAATGAAAAGCAAAGAAATGTTCTTATTATGTGTACATTCTAACCGATCTGAATGAACTTTGGTCAGTTGACGTACACGCCTCTGGGACACATGAACCCCAATTTCAATGAAAAAACAACAAAGCTATGATATTAAAACAAAAAAGTGAGTGATCTGGGTACACATTTATAGAAAATAAATATCCAATTTTACAACCGGACAGATGGGGCATGGCTTATCATGCTTCATTCTGCCTGTTCAATACATTGTAACCACTTTAATATACCCAACTTTAACATACATTGTGCAGGATATAAAAATGTACAGAATAATTTTGATGGCGGGATTCAAATTTAAACATTTAATTTTGAAAATAATTGAAAAGCTTAAAGTGTATATGTTATTTTTTATTTCTCAAAATATTTTTTTTAATTATAGGGCTATGAATACTCGAGAAGTGGTAACCCTACCCGGAATGTGCTAGAAAAATGTTTAGCAGCACTGGACGATGCTAAGTATGGCTTAACGTTTTCTTCTGGGCTCGGTGCAACAACAGCAGTGCTCACTATGTTGAGCAGTGGAGATCATGTGATCGTAGGAGATGATGTCTATGGTGGAACCAATCGACTTATAAGGTAGCTATGTTGTTAAATAATGTTTACCCGTAGCCGAAGAACATAGTGGAATTAGTTAATTTCAAAACATCATTTATTCTCCGTGTTTTATATAGTATATATAGCAGACCGATCGTAAAATGGATACATCCTGCAATTGGTTTAATTTCGATGGAAAAGAATGTTTTATTCTTAAAGACTCGGTTTTATGGTTTATATCTATATGACATCTATATTGTCCCTCGGTTCCCGTCTCTTCAGCCTTCTTTTCCTCAAGGGGTAAAGAAGGGCCCTAGGAAAAGGATTAGGGTGCTCCTCAAGCCTGTCAAAATGTTTTGTAGCTGTTGAGTTCAGTGCATCTCCCACTTGTCTGACACCCAGATCCTTAAGAAGAGTATTGTTGCTCACATACCACAAGGCGCCAAAAATTTGACGGTGTGTTTTTTTTACGAACCTGTATTCTTTTAAGCTGAGGAGCAGGATCCCAATATTGGTAGGCCGTATCTAAAGACAGGTCCGACCATCTGCTTATATATCAGAGCCAATTTGCTCGGTTCGTTTAGAAGTCAGCCAAGCTTCTTTATTTTGCCCTTTCTCTTGAAGCTAATCGGTGTTACATGCTGCCTATAAGTGAGCTTCTTGTCAAGGTGGACTTCAATGTGGCAGTGCAATTCCTTGAGAGTGATCGGGGTTGGGGCTCTGCATGGTTTCTTGCAGAGTTGGTACAATCACTTGCACATTGCAGCAGATTTCGCCACGCTGATGGTTATACATGATCAGATCACATGGTAACTGGAACACATGATCAGAGCTGTCGTTGTAGTTCCCATTCTTTTAGTATGTGCTATGAGTTTTTGTTGGGACCCCCAGTGACGGCCACAAATGGAAGATGCGAAAAAAACGTAATCGTAATGCCAGCCAGCCTTATTTCCCAGCCAACACCAAAATATCAATATTAAGTGAAAACGGCCTCTATTATTAATTATAAGATTTTCTAGGGTATAGTAAGTAGTCCTTTCACGGATAGGATGTAGTTAAACCAGCTGAATAAATCTTCATAAGAATTAATATTAGTATGTTATCTAAACAAGAAAACCCCCTACGGACTAATTTTTTTCTTTTAGGCAAGTTGCTTCACGCTTGGGAATATCAGCATCTTTTGTGGACCCAACGGATTTGGAATCCTTGAAAGCGGCTTTTAAACCTGAGACAAAGGCAAGTAAAGTATCAAGTAAGAATTCTCTTTTAAAGCGCAAACCAATATCATTGTTATACCATTCATAAAAAATGTGAATATATATTAATTTTGTCATGAAGTTTGCAACGCCCAGAAGGAAGTATTTCCGACCATATAAAGTGTATATTTTCTCGAACAGCATGAGAAGGAAATTATATATAGCTTTGTCCGTCCGTCTGTAGCACTCCATGTAAACAAAGCAATTTATTTCAAACAGATTCATTTTATAAAAATTATTCTATTATCCCTAATTTTGGCTATGTTTTCGCCAAGCAATTTCAACGTAACATACCGATCTAGGTTTATGGAGGATACATTTTTACAGAACTTTTAGTATTTAAAAACATCTCAATTGTTTTTGTGTTTAAACATTTCAGCTGGTGTGGATAGAATCTCCAACAAATCCTCTACTCAAAGTTGCTGACATTGAAGCTATTACTAAGATATGCCATGACCTTGGAAATATCATTGTCGCTGTGGATAATACTTTCCTGACCTCATACTTTCAAAGACCACTAGAGCTCGGAGCTGATTTGGTTTGCTATTCTTTAACGAAATATATGAACGGACACACTGATGTTGTAATGGGCGGTATCACAATGAATTGTGATAAGTTATACGAAAGCTTAAAGTTTCTGCAAAATGGTTTGTTTTTACACATTGAAATAAATGCCGTTGTTAATGCCATTTATTTACAGCGGTTGGCATTGTTCCTTCGCCCTTCGATTGTTATCAAGTAAACCGCAGCCTAAAAACTTTGGCACTGCGTATGCAACAACATCAGGCTAATGCAACTAAAGTTGCAAAATATCTTGAAGCCCATACATTCGTGGAGAAGGTTCTGCACCCGGGCTTACCCTCACATCCCCAGCACCAGATTGCTCTTAAACAAACATATGGTTATAGCGGAGTGTTTTCATTTTATATTAAGGGTTCCTTAAAGCATTCAACTTCGTTTTTAAAATCTCTAAAAGTTTTTGCTTTAGCAGAGAGCCTGGGAGGATATGAAAGCTTAGCTGAATTACCGTAAGTAATATACAAATTCTTTTTAAAAGTATTTCAAAGTATGTCATAATAATACTCGTAGAGTAAAGAGTATATTGTATTCGTGTAGATGTATTTAACAGGCAAAGAAAGCGTTTCCGAAACCGTAAAGTATATATATTCTTGATCAGCATGACAAACCGAGTTTGACCAAATTCGATCCGGATCGGGCTACTAAGATTTTCTTCCTCATTATACCATTCACAAAAAATTTATTTTGCCAAGAAGTTCAACCAAGTGTCAAGTTCAAGTTTCATACAGATCGGACAACTGTATCATATATAAGGGATTGCTCCGGAATGAACACGTAGCAGCATAACATTTCTGTTTTTTTTTTTTTGTTTTATCCAAGTCAAAGCAAATTCGATCCGTATCTATTACACGAGCCCCAATACCCGCTGACCGAATTTGATTTAGATCGGCTAACTATATTACATAGCTCCCATATAACCGAACACTTAACACTTAATAGCAGAACTTCTTTGTTTTTCATCCAAATCAAACCAAAATCGGTTCGTATCCATTTCAATAGCCTCCACGCCCACTGACTTAATTTGATTCAGATCGGATTGCTATAGTAGGAAGGTGGCGTAGAAACGGGCATATATTTAGAATGTAATCTCTGTAAGCAGAAGTTAGCCTTCCCTTCTTGTTTTAATATATTATAACACTAACAACGTCTATTAAAATTATATAATTAGGCTTACGTTTATTTAATTTGCATTTTCTTCTGATACAGCTCTGTTATGACGCATGCCTCAGTTCCAATTGAAGACCGCAAAACTCTTGGAATCACCGACGCTCTTATACGTTTGTCGATAGGCCTTGAAGATGTCGATGACTTAATAAGTGACATTGAACAAGCTCTTGACATTGCTGGGCGTGCTTAACAATTATTAATTCATTAATTGTATGTTTTGATTTATATAATGTATATATTTTATTTGAATGCATACTATTAAAAATTTATGAAAATGTTTCCTAAAATTGATTTGTGGACTCCCAGCTTTTTACATAGAATTACTTAAGCAGATTTCCTAGCCTTTACTTGAGTTAAGGGATTTATTAATAGAGATTAATAGAGAGTTATTGTAGTTCGAAACGTTTCATGCAGGAGATAGTTGAAATTATAGTGCTGAAGATATATAGGAACATAATTTCTAGTAGTAGTAGACATAAAAACTACTTTGGCTCATTAAAGACGGAGAGTCAATATCACCATTAATCAGTTTATGTATAAAGATAATATTAAGCATAGTTCTACTGTTTTCAAGAGATGGAAGGTTTATTAGCATAAGCCTACTTGAATATGAAGGGAGGGGCTATTGGGGTCTCAATTCAATCCATGAAGAGCAAACAGTAAAATTTTGTTTTTTTGAACAGACTCAATGCGTCCTGTTGATTATGGATACAAAACACAGGATGTATACTCCAAAGTAGGTCGGACCAGAGAAATATACAGTAACTTAGTTGTTCTATAAGGATCATCGAATTCCTTCGGCCATCGCTTAATAAAACCCAGAACACCCACCAACCTTATTGACGGTAATGGAAATATATACATCGAATTTCAATTTGGGTTCTCAAAGAACAACCAGTTCATCAATAGTGTCGATCGAATCAAGGGGCATATCGTTAAGAAGATACGATGTCTGAAGCGGTGTGCTACGACAAACCGACATAACTTTGCATTTAGAATAGTTAAGTTTGAGTAAGTAAAGTGGGAGGAAGAGTCGTTGAAGGACAAACAAAGTTTAACGTCGTTGGCGTACATAAGTAGGGTGAGAGTGGGTTAGAATCTGAGGCAGTTCGTTGATAAATAAGGTGAAGAGAAGGGGACCGAGGTGGCTACCCTGTGGTACCCCTCATTTAACCCTAAGGGGCTTAGAATTAGAAGTATTAAAAAAAACTTTCTGAATTCTGAGATTAATGTAGTCGGAAATCCACTTAAGAAGATGGGATGGAAAGATCCAACTTATGAATAAGTAAACAGTGGTTTACCGAGTCAAATGCTTTACTGAAGTCAGAGTAAATGAAATGCATTTTATTCTTAAATCTTTGTATTACAAAAGAAGAAAATTCTAGTAAATTAGTGGTAGAAGACCCTCGCTTCATGCTGAGTGTAATAGTTATGTATGGAACACGTAACATAATTATATAAAATTGTTATGGCCCTTTTATGCATCTCTTTTCTTTGCGTCGTCTCTTAACAGCTGTTTTTATCGTTATCGATGCATCGATAATAATATTTCAAGAACTCTTAGTCTTAATGTATCGTAGATAACTATTGCATGTTTACATTCATTTATCGATATTATTACACGCTTCTATTTTTATACTCGTACTCTAGTAGAGTATACGGGTATATTGTATTCGTACAAATGTATGTAACAGGCAGAAGGAAGCGTCTAAGACCCCATAAAGTAGATATTCTTGATCAGCAGCCACAGCCGAGCCGATCTAGCCATGTCCGTCAGTCTGTCCTTATGAACACCTAGATATCGGAGACTGTAAGAGCTAGAGAAACCCAATTTGGTATGTAGACTCCGCATGTGAGGCGTCAGATCAAGTTTGTTATTAAATTTTTCCCCGCAAGCCGCAAAACTTTATATCTTCCACAAAATTTAACGCATTTAGTTCAAAGCCCTTGGACTTTTCTTTAAATAAACATTCCTACCGCCCCCTGCTCAGTACCATGTCGATTTCAGTCCCATTGTTGGGAAATGAAATGTGAGCAGATGATAATATAGACCCACAAAAATGTTGTAACCGTGAAGTTAATATTTTTTCGAAAAGCTTAGGAATGGCAGATTGTTTAGATATGCTTCTTTAGTTTGGGCATCAATTTTGTTCCCTTTTTATGGAGAGGCATAACAAACGACTCCTTCCAGAGAGAAGGGAAATACGAAGAATTCAAATAAAAGATCAAAAACTCTTCTAGTCTGCCTGCAAAGCTCATCAGCGCAGAATTTGAGAATACAGCCATTAAAGCCATCAGGGCCAGGAAAAAAGTTAGGCTTAATAGACTTAAGTTCATTAAGCAATAAGCTTTCAATAACTAGGGGAGGTGATATATTATTAGACCTGTGCAAGTTATAAGCATATATCTGATCCGACCGATACTTAAGAAAGGAATAAGTTGTTTGAAAGAACTCTGCAAGCAAATTGGCAATGCCTTGATCTGTATTTGCATTAGTGTTTATATAAAATAATAAGGAATGTAGGACACATGTTTTTCGTTTTGAATTAACAAAATTATAAAATTGTTTTGTACCCTACTGCGATGAAAGTTTTATAAAGCATACTCAGAATTAGTGACAGTGAACTTTGAACGAGCAGCAATATTACACAAATAGTCCGAAGAACTTTCCGAGATTTTGAACTTCTTAAAAACCTAGATAGAATATTATTTAAATTAGACATCTGTGAAGTACACCAAAGTGGCTTATTGAGCATAACAGAACTACTGAGCGGAAAAAATCCTTTGATATGGACTGTGTCCATATCTGTACAAGTGACAATTATGGCCAGTCTGATTGAAGGATGACTGAATGAATATGATCTAGCTGGCAAGTTTGAAGATGCATTTACCGCAGGAATAGGAATATCCATAGAAACGTGTAATGATGGGTGAAACGGGTGTTCAGGAAGCAAAATCGGACTGACTTTAAAGACCACTGAAATGGAAGGGTCAGAAGCAAATATCAAATCAAGTTGGCAACAAAGTCATTGATTGTTGATCAGTATCAGAAGAAGCATTAAGAAGCATTATCAGAACGTGGAGAAATGTAAGAGGCAGCCTTTCCCAATCTGAGGTCCCAAGGCTGTTTGGCAAGTTAACGGATAGTGAGCCTCTCGTTGGCTATCTGCCCGTTTCGGAGCCTGCGAGCCTTTCTCTGTTTGGCTAGTTAGCGGCCTTTCAGAGTTTTGCATCCATTTGGCTCTTTGCTAGTTAGCGGACAGTGAGCCTTTCGTTGGCTTTCTGCCCGTTTCAGAGCCTTCGAGCTCTTCTTAGTTACAGAATATTTTAGCTCTTTAACTAAGTGTCTAATGTACGGATATGGAGCCTCTTGTTGGCTATCTGCTCGTTTCAGGGCCTGCGAGCTTTTCCCAGTCTCAGGGCCTACGAGCCTTTCAGAGTCTCAGGTCCCATGTCTATTTGGCTATTTAACGGATAGTGAGCCTCCCGTTGGCTGTCTGCCCGTTTCAGAGCATTTCGTTGGCTATCTGCCCGTTTCAGAGGCTTCAAGCCTTTCTTAGTTACAGATCCAATTGGCTATTTGGCAAGTAAACGGATAGTGAGTACCTTATATAGCGTCCGCCTTAGGAAGCGGTTGCTGTATAGGTTTGGAGACATTCTAACGGAGGAGTGAGAGAATCACATTAGCGTACCTAGAGCATAGTCAAAAATCAGCTTTCTTTGGCTTTGGCAACTCAACCTAACTTGTCAGCTAGAACAAATTCATTTAGAAAGGCTGATTTCGTTAGCCTTAACAACGTCATTCTTCAATCAGACTGGTCATATTTGTACACTTGTACATATATGAACAGTGCCTTTCTACAAAATTCTGTATTCCATTTTTAAGGATTTTGTTCATTTCAGTAGTCCTGTTAGGCTTAATAAGCCACTTTGGTTTACTCCACAGTTGTCTATTTTAAAAAATATCAAATTTAGACCCTTTAAGAAATTCAAGATCTCGGGAAAGTCCTCGAACTATTCTCGTTATATTGCTGTTCGTTGGAGGTTCACTGTGTTTAGTTCCTAGTGCAATAAAGTATATTTTCTTCGATGTATTGTACAGTTTTCACAGGACCCTTAGCAATTTTATAATTTTGTTAATTCAAAATGAAAAACATCTGTCAAACCTTCTTTATTAAGATATATAATTAAATTAAATATTAAATTATCATCATAAAAAGGGGAACAAGACTGATGCCCAGAACTACAGAGGCATTTCAAAAGTGTATGCTATTCCCAAAACTTCTTAAAAAAATATATTAGCTTCACATTTACAAAATTCTTGTGGTCATTACTTTCAACAAGGGTTTATGCAGCGTAAGTATACCACCTCTAATTTACTTCAATTTTCTTCATTTGTCATACAAGGATATAAGAATAAACTGACGTCATTTAACCACAAAGTATATATATTCTTAACAAGCATGACAAGCCGGGTAAATATAGCCATGTCCGTCTGTATGTCCGTCAATTTTTTCTGTCCGTCTGTTTCTCTGGGAACTAGTCTCTCAGTTTTAGATCTATCGAGTTGAAATTTGTACCACAAACTTCTTCCTCTGTAAGCGGCTCACATGTCAAAGTCGTACAGATCCGACCACTATACCATAAAGCTCCCTGACCGATTCGGAATAAACTCTTTGTATACGGATTTGTTTGTTTTCTATACGAATTAAACAAAATGTGGAACGTGTCATTCTTAGAAGCCTTCATATATGCTGACCGAATTTCCACCGAAGCCGCTAGGGTGTGTAAGCTTCGGCTACCAGAATTTAGTCTTCCTTTCTTGTTTTTTATACCATTCACAAAATGGTATATTAATTTTGTCAGAAAGTTTTCAACGAGTTTTTTACCATATTCATTCTTGATCAGCATGAAAAGGGTGATCGATATAACCATGTCCGTCCGTTTGTCTGTCTGTCTGTCTGTCTTTTTTAACACAAGGATCTCAGAAGTCTATTTTTGTCAGTTTTGCCTAGTTTGTTTCACGTTGGTTAAGTTCGAGTTTCATCCAGATTGGACAACTATATCATATAACACCTAGGACTTTTTAGTTTTTCATCCAAATAAAACCAAATTTGGTTTGCATCCATTTGAGACGTCAGCACGTTCGAGGGAGTGATCTGATCAAGATCGGACAACTATATCATATAGCTACCATATTAGGAACTTTTCTTTTTTCATGCAAATCCAACCAAATTCAGGTTGTACTCATTTGAGGAGGCACCACGTCTACTAGAATATACTGATCAAGATCGGATATTTGCTTGTTTGATTATAAATTTACGAAGTTCTTCTTTTATTCTGGGTGTAAGCTTTTTGGCTGCCTCTTTACTAGATTTCGGTGCCATTTTTATTTTATTTTATTTTATTTAAATTCATAATTTCACTTTATACGCTTGCTGTAGCTTTAAGCACTTTGGGACCATATGTCTACATAGTACGATACACACAGACTTCCGCAGTCCTGCATTTGACTGTTGTTATTGTGCGTCGATGCTTACTCTCAGTTTTAAAACAAAGCAGCACACACAACGAAATGTACAATTGAGAGTTATCCAAAAACTTTTGTAATCGATAATAGACACGGGACGTTGACGTACAATGCGCAGCATCTTCAAGTGGTCCCGCAGCGACAAAAACCATTGGGCTTGTTACGCATGAAACATAGGTTAGTGCGACACGAAAAGCGGGACGAAGAAAGAGACGAAAAAAAAAATGAAAAGAAAAACGCGGGCTCGCTCGAAAGACGAACAATAACCGATTAACATTATCTAATTGCTAGCTGCGTTAGTATAGATGCTTTATTAGAATTGAGAGAGCTGGTAATGGAGATAGAACTGAAGAGATTGTTAAAGATAGAACACAGAACAGAAAAGGTTCATGCGGGACAGTTTGAGTTACAATACTGAAGATAGATAGAAATATAGTTTCTAGTAGTTCTATGATGGACAGAAACGATAATTTGGCTTATCAAAATCGGAGAGTAAATTTCATCATAGAAAGATAACATTAAGAATAATTTTACGGTTTGCTAAGGATGAAAGGTAATCAAGAAGCCTACTTGAATATGAAGGCAGGTGGCTATTTGGGTCCCAGTTTAAGCAAATAGAAAAAACTCTTCTGAACAGGCTGAATGTGGTCCTGGTGGATCCTGAATTGAGGACACCAGACATATGATGCGTACTCTAAAATAGGTGGAACCAGAGAAGTGTACAGAACTTTGGTTGTATAAGGGTCATCGAATTCCTTTGACCAACGCTCATCAAAACCTAGAACACACAGACTTATTAACAGTAATCAAGAAGTGACGATTAAATTTCAATTTATGGGCAAAAAGGACACCCAAGTCATCTACGATATAGATCCGATTAAGAGGACTTTGCGCTTAGTTTTAGCATGCTTAGCAAGTTGTTTAGACAGTTGATAAACGAAAAAGGGACGATAAGTAGGGTGAAGAGAGTGGGACTGAGGTGGCTACCCCGCGCTACCCCTCATGTAAAGTTAAGGGAGTTACAAACAAAAATGTTGAAAAAAACTTTCTGAGTTCTGAGATTTAAGTAGTCGGAAACCTATTTTGCAATATAGGATAGGATGCCACGAATATGCAACATTTATAAGTAAGCAGAGTCGAATCCTTTGTCATAGTACTCTCTCTCTCTGACTTTCGATAAAGACGGTTGCTATTTTCAATCTCCCGTATTGTGCTAATTTTTGCGTTCGTGTATCGAATTTTAGTTTTGTGTCCAAGTTTACTTTTATTGTGCTTAATTTCGGTTTCGGTTTTAAGACAAACCTTTAAGTGCAAATGACAAATTTAAATGCACTTCAAATTGTTTTTGTTTTATTGTGCAAATAAAACCAAAAGCTGACCTTAAAGCATAAGCATACAAGTGCAACAATTCTAATATTCTCTTTGTGCTGTATGTTTTTTTGCTTGCGTGTCTGCTTGTAAGTTTTTGCTATTCTTAGACTTTCCATCTTTGTTTTGCTTTTAAGTTGTTCGCTGCATTGCGTTAGCGTCGCTGGAAGTGAATTTTACATATTTTAACATAGAGTCTCTTAAGCGCAAAACAGTAACTGATCTGTGTAGATCAGGTCTAGATAAAGACTCTATCGACCCTGTCGTTATAGAGCCGAAAATCCCTGAGCCAACTTCTAGATATTCTACCTTTCGTATTTCTAGTCCGCTATTATCTCCTTGTCAGGAATAGTTGCTACAATACGACACAGTAGATACCTTAGAGGGGGCCCATTGTCATCATGGACGAGACCCATATTGCCAACAGACAGATTGGCATGAGCCTTAGTTCATTTGGCTCGAACTTTCAGCTGATTGATATAGTCTCGTAGCCAGCGTCACCTGAAGTGCTGGTTGATGCCTGTAATACATCTCCAGCGCTCTAAGTGATCCATATTGTCATCTTCGGTTGGATATAATGGCAAAGCTCGGAAAGGACACCTGTCAGAAGGTGTCCTGGTGTCAGCACGCTCAAATCACTAGGATCAGACGAGAGTGGCGCCAGTGGACGGAAATTGAGAACTGCCTCCACTTCTGTCGTTACTGTGGTCGTAAGACGAGCATTCATCAGGGTGCGAGTTATTAGACCTTTCGCACTCTTGACGGCTGCTTCCCATAGACCGTTGTCATTCTTTTTAATGCAACTAGGAATGCATTCGAGGATAAATCAGATACCACCTCGATATGTACTGCCTTGGATGCAAAACATACGAAAATGGCAGCACAGCTTTTTGTTTGACCTCTGCTTCGGATGCAAATATATGTATTGATTGGTCCGCAAAAATCGACTCCACATCGTGCTAATGGGTTGAATGCCGTGAGGCTCTTCACTGAAAGGTATCCCATCATCTGCTCTTGAAGCCTAGGCTTGTGCCGCACACAGTGAACACATGAACACAAGACCTCTTTTCTAGCCAGCTCTCGAGCGTTGACAATCAAGAATTGTAGTAGAATTGTAGAATTAAAGTATTTTTGCGTCAGCATTTTAGTTTTCTGATCAATGTGCTCCATATATCGTCTAACGAGTTCACCTTTGCTTGATAGTAGTAGTATTGGGTGCTTGACCGCTTCGGGAGCATCTGCTAGCTCGGGACGTAATCCAACATTCAACAATAAGTATCCTCCAGTATGTTGTAAAAATGGTTTCAGCGGCTTAAATGGCTGGATACTTCTTGACCTTTCTAAAGAGTGCGTATTTCCTCGGGAAAGTGTTGCTGCTGTATGTTCCAAAACAATGCAACGAAGAGCACGTTGCAGCTCCTGGGGAGATGGTGATGTCGTATCCAATTGAGCCATCCGTCTTGCTTTGATACGGTATCGCAACATGGTTGCCACGACACGCAAACATTTTTGATGTGAGCTAATATTCTGAAGAGCATCTAGTAGGTAGTTTCTTTCAATAATAGCCTTGAAGGCTGACTTGCGCTTTTCCATGTTCACGATCTCCAAATCAACCTCGACGGCGTCAGACTTCTTGTTCCAGACTTCTTCTTGCTCTAGGAGGACGAAATCTTCCTGCGCTGTATAATTTCTTAAGTCTATTAAGCCAAAATTTTTTCCTGGTCCTGATGGTGTTCGGGTGTATTCTCAGATTCTGCGGTGATGCGCTTTGTAAGCTGATTTTGAAACCTTTTGATCTATCTTTGAATTTTTCGTCTTTCCCTTCTCTTTGGAAGGAGTCGTGTATTATTCCTCTCCATAAAAAGGGGAATAAGTCGGATTTTCAAAACTACATAGGCGTATCAGCTGTTCCTAAGCTTTTTGAAGAAATACTAGCTTCACAGCTACAACATTCTTGTGTTTCTATATTTTCATCTGCTCAGCATGGGTTTATGAAGCATAGGTACATTACCACTAATTTACTAGAACTTACTTTTTTTGTAATACAACGATTTAAGAATGATATGCAAGCTGACATCAGCAAAGCATTTGACTCGGTAAACAACTGTTTACTTATTCATAAGTTAGATCTCCTTGGCTTCCCATCCCATCTTCTTAAGTGGATCTCCGACTACCTTAATCTCAGAACTCAGGAAGTTCTTTTTAAACAACTCTTTCTCCAAGCCCCTTAGGATTATAGCAGTGGTACCGCAGGGTAGCCACCTCGGTCCCCTTCTCTTCACCTTATTTTTCAACGAACTGCCTCAGGTTCTATCCCACTCTCATGTACTTATGTACGCCGACGACGTCAAACTTTGCTTGTCCTTCAACAACTCTTCTTCTTATTTCAGGCTGGAATATGAATCTGATTCTTTCCAATCGTGGTGTCAGGACAACTTACTAAATCTTAACTGTGAATGCAAAGTTATGTCGTTTTGCCGTAGCATTCTGCTGCAGACATCGTACGAAATGCCCCTTGATCGGATCGACTCAGTTGATGACTTTGGGGGTGCTCTTTTAGACCCTAAATTAAAATTCAAATTACACATTTCAATTACCGTCAATAAGCCTGTGGGTGTTTTATCAAGCGATGATGGCAGGTATTTGATGATCGTTATATAACTAAGTATACTTCTCTGGTCTTGTTTGTTTTAGAGCACGCATCGTGTGTTTGGTCTCCACAATACAGGAATCATGAGGACCGCATTGAGTCTTTCCAAAACAAATTTTTACTGTTTGCTCTCCGAGGGTTGAATTGAGACACCAATAACCCCCTCCGTTCATATTCAAGTAGGCTCCAGCTAATAAACCTATGAGAAAACACCATATAAAGATTTCTAGTATTGGTGAGGCACAATACTCAAATAAAATTTGACGCATCTACCACGATCAGACCACGTTTAAAGAATTTTGAGCTCCCACTTGATTTTTGCAAAACTAAACATATTGCATACACAATAGATATATCACCCTGGAACTCACCTCTGATGAGCAATTTTATAAACCCAATTATATTGATTTGCTTATTGGTACTGAAACCTTTTTTGAGATCCTTTCAACGGGACAGATTAAATTGTGTTCACGACTACGAATGCAATAGTCGTTCATCGTTACATACCTGTTCACTATCTGTTCATTATTCATCGACAGGAACCTGGAGCGATTATGGCATATCGATGATGTTAGTGAGCCCGTGAACAAGCTTACTCCGGAACAAAAACAATGTGAACGGATTTTTGTGAATACCGTGCGACGTCAAGCAGATGACAGAGTCACAGTTCGGCTAACCTTGAAGGATGGCCCAAGTTACCTTGGTCCCTCATACGAAACGGCTAAGAAATGGTTTGAGATTCTGGAGAGGCGCTTAGATTGCACACCAACATTGGAGTCTTACGCGGAATTTATGCACGAGTTCGAGACTCTAAAGCATATGAGCTTGGTAACTTTTCTCAGGCTGGATGAACCACGTTTCTTTATACCACCACTAAACAAGGTCACTGCACAAGTTGATAATGGTGCGACCAACCATTCAAACAGAATTGCATCAGTTGCTTCTACATCTTCGGATGATCAGTTACGCAATCAGTGCTGGCTTAGTCAAAATGTATATGGCAGATCTTCACTAGCAAGATTTCGAGACTGGAGCAGAAGCTGTCAAGTCCTCTTTCTTATGTGCACATAATACTGTAGAAGGCATAAGGCAACTCAATGCAGAAGTCGTCAGGATTCCCAGCAAATTATTAATAGCATTGGAATAAATGGCACTCAAATCATTCAGACTTTGTTAATGAGAGTACCGTAAGGGATTTCAGTTTCGAAGATACAGCTGTCACTAGCACACATGGCCTAACATGGCATCAGCGACGAAGTTCGAGACCGTGAGAACGTGGATGCTGTAAATATGCTCGTACAGTAGGGGGTGATCTCAAGGTTATCGTACAGCTGGTAACTTCAAAGTCTAGGGTGGCACCTACACGAAAACTGTCACTACCGAAATAGGAATTAGCTGGAGCTCATCTTTTGGCATTCCTATATGACAAAATCAAGCAAATGTTCAAAATAAAGAACACGGTCTATCTGTGGAGCGATTCTCAGATCGTTCTGCATTGGATAAGGCAACATTCAGCAATACTCTCTACTTTCATCGACAATCGAGTTGCTGATATGCTGCCGATTTGGTCTCAAGAGGATGTACTCCATCGGAGCTGCAGTATTCAATCTGGTTTATGGGGCTGGCATATCTGGCTCAAGCTCTAACAATTGGCCTATGGACACAAGGCGCGAGGTTGATTTGGATATCGTGAATATGAAAAAACGCAAGTCAGCCTCAAGGCTATGATTGAAAGAAGTTACCTGCTAGATGCTCTTCAGAATATTAGCTCACATCAAAAATGTTGCGATACCGCATCAAAGCAAGACGGATGGCTCAATTCGATACGCCATCACCAGCTCCCCAGGAGCTGCAACGTGCTCTTCGTTGCATTGTTTTGGAACATACAGCAGCAACACTTTCCCGAGGAAATACGCACTCTTCAGTGAGGTCAAGAAGTATCCAGCCATTTCAAGCTGCTGAAACCATTTTTACAACATACTGATGGATACTTATTGTTGAAAGTTGGTGGACGACTCGAGCTAGCAGATGTTCCCGAAGCGTTCAAGCACCCAATACTACTATCACGCAAAAATGAATTCGCTAGACGATATATGGAACATCAGAAAACTAAAATGCTGACGCAAAAATACTAGTTGGCCTACTACGGCAACAATTCTTGATTGTCAAAGCTCGAGAGTTGGGTAGAAACGTGGTCAGATCATGTGTTCACTGCGTGCGGTACAAGCCAAGGCTTCAAGAGCAGATGATGGAATACCTTTCATTGATGGATTGTCCGGCGCGGGCTATAGCGACAACGACTCAAATTTTACTGGCGCAAGCAACCATTTGTAATAGCTACAGTCATTTCTATTCAAGCAAGAAATTGAAATGGCAATTGTAAACTTTGTACTAATCAATGTGTAAGTTTTCATGTTATCCCTCCCAGGGCACCACATTTTGGCGGTCTATGGGAAGCAGCCGTCAAGAGTGCGAAAGGTCTAATAACTCGCACCCTGATAAATGCTCGCCTTACGACCACAGTAACGACAGAAGTGGAGGCAGTTCTCAATTTCCGTCCACTGGCGCCACTCTCGTCTGATCCTAGTGATTTGAGCGCGCTGACACCAGGACTTCTTCTGACAGGTGTCCTTTTCGAGCTTTGCCATTATATCCAATCGAAGATGACAATATGGATCACTTAGAGCGCTGGAGATGTGTTACAGGCATTAAACAGCACTTCAGGTGACGCTGGCTACGAGACTATATCAATCAGCTGAAAGTTCGAGCCAAATGGACTAAGGTTCATGCTAATCTGTCTGTTGACAATATGGGTCTCGTCCATGAGGACAATGGGCCCTCTCTAAGGTATCTATTCCTGGCAAGGATCACCAAGGGCATCATTAGACGTCCTATTCAGAAGGAATTCCTGTTCCTTCCTTCCTGAAACTAATGTAGTGCTTTCAATGGGGCTCCGATGTTGGGTCAAGCACGGACTCGAACAGTGTAACAGTTATTATTATATGTTCTCTCCTTGTACATGTATTTTATGCCAGCAGCTCGCAATGCTGCTGAGACAATAAACAGTCTAAACTCAACGCCCTCCGACATTGGCTTTGCTTGCTGCGGCGGGCCTTGGAGGCACACACTCCCACAAATTAAAATACAAAGATCAAAAGTCTGATCGTACACCCGATCTCTTAGACCCTGCAATCTTTCCTAATAATTATACTGATTATAGATTTCATCGTCCCTCCCTCCTGGGTGGTGGTGTACTGACTGCTGTTGATTCCGTCCATCTGTCGGAAAATATTCTGCTTAATTTTACTAACGGAATTGAATTTATAAGTACTAAAGTGTCTCTTCAATGTTTTTCTGTCTTTATCACTGCCTCTTACATTCCTCCACGTTCTGATATTTCTGTATACATGGATCATCTTAATGCTATTCAATCGACTGCGTCAATACTTTCTGATACTAATCAATTGTTGGTTTTTGGTGATTTCAACATCTGTGATATGTCACGCGGTCCTCTGTGATTGACTCAGTCTGTTTGATACCTTCAAGGCATCCTGCATCCTAGTCCTGCAGTATCTGCATCTTCCAACTTGTCAGCTAGAACATTTTCATTTAGAAAGGCTTATTTCGCTAGCCTTAACAATGTCATCCTTCAATCAGACTGGTCGTACACTTGTACATATACGGACAGTGCGGCTTGCAAGCGCATCAGCGCAGATTCTGAATCGGAACGCCAACAGGGCTAGGGAAAAGTAAGGCTTAATGAACTTAAGTTAATGACTGAGTCAGTGCCTAATGAGGCAAGGAGCTTTCAGTAATTATAGGAGGAGGGATGTCATTAGACTTGTGTATTTTATAAAAATATATCTGTTGTCTGGAAAACTATGCAAACGAATCGGTATTACCTTGATCTGTATTTGCTTTAGTGGTTATATAAAATAATGAAGCAGGTCGGACATATGATTTTTGTTTTGAATTAACAATGTTGAAAAACTCATTTTGAGTTTTTAGCATTTTTGGCACAAGCGTAAAAATAGGATCAATCGGCTTAAAGGATTGCTTCGTTAAGACTAACGAAATCAGCATTTTTAAATAAATGGGCTCCATCTGACAAATTAGAAGATGCAGGTCTTGCAGGAATAGCAATATTTACAATAACGTATTTTGAAGGATGGAAATTGTCTTCAGGAAGCAAAAGTGACTAACTCTTAAGACAACTGTAATATAAGGGTCAGAATATATCAAATCAAGAAGGCAATTCAATGGGTTTGCTACAAAATTAACTTAATTAACTTGTTTAGACAGCTGACACAAGAAAAAGGGAAGATCATTGATAAGTAGGGTGAAGAGAATGGGACCGAGGTGGCTACCCCGCGGTACCCCTCATGTAACCTTAAGGGACTTACGAAAAAAATTTTTGAAAAGAACATTCTGAGTTCTGAGATTTAAGTAAATTTAAGTCGGAAACCTATTTAGGAATATAGGATAGGATGCCAAGAAGATGCAACATTTATAAGTAAGCAGAGTCGAATCCTTTTTCATAGTACTCTCTCTCTCTCTGACTTTCGATAAAGACAATTGCTATTTTCATTATCCCGTTTTGTGCTAATTTTTGCGTTCGTGTATCGAATTTTAGTTTTGTGTCCAAGTTTACTTTTATTGTGCTTAATTTCGGTTTCGGTTTTAAGACAAACCTTTAAGTGCAAATGTCAAATTTAAATGCACTTCAAATTGTTTTTGTTTTATTGTGCAAATAAAACCAAAAGCTGAGCTTAAAGCATAAGCATACAAGTGCAACAATTCTAATATTCTCTTTGTGCTGTATGTTTTTTTGCTTGCGTGTCTGCTTGTAAGTTTTTGCTATTCTTAGACTTTCCATCTTTGTTTTGCTTTTAAGTTGTTCGCTGCATTGCGTTACCGTCGCTAGAAGTAAATTTTACATATTTTAATATAGAGTCTCTTAAGCACAAAACAGTAAATGTTCTGGGTAGATCAGGCCTAGATAAAGACTCTATCGACCCTGTCGTTATAGAGCCAAAAATCCCTGAGCCAACTTCTAGATATTCTATCTTTCGTACTTCTGGTCCGCTCAATAGTTACAGTCCCCAGGCCGTACAGCGGCTGCTTGATGTACGCTTTAATGGCGATGGGCTCTCCTTGTCAGGAATAGTTGCTACAATACGACACAGTAGATACCTTAGAGGGGGCCCATTGTCCTCATGGACGAGGCCCATATTGCCAACAGACAGATTGGCATGAGCCTTAGTTCATTTGGCTCGAACTTTCAGCTGATTGATATAGTCTCGTAGCCAGCGTCACCTGAAGTGCTGGTTAATGCCTGTAACACATCTCCAGCGCGCTAAGTGATCCAGATTGTCATCTTCGATTGGATATAATGGCAAAGCTCGGAAAGGACACCTGTCAGAAGGTGTCCTGGTGTCAGCGCGCTCAAATCACTAGGATCAGACGAGAGTGGCGCCAGTGGACGGAAATTGAGAACTGCCTCCACTTCTGTCGATACTGTGGTCGTAAGACGAGCATTCATCAGGGTGCGAGTTATTAGACCTTTCGCACTCTTGACGGCTGCTTCCCATAGACCGCCAAAATGTGGTGCCCTGGGAGGGATAACATGAAAACTTACACATTGATTAGTACAAAAGTTTACAATTGCCATTTCAATTTCTTGCTTGAATAGAAATGACTGTAGCTATTACAAATGGTTGCTTGCTCCAGTAAAATTTGATACGTTGTCGCTATAGATATCGGTTGGTAGCCCGCGCCGGACAATCATTCTTTTTAATGCAGCTAGGAATGCATTCGAGGATAAATCAGATACCACCTCGATATGTACTGCCTTGGATGCAAAACATACGAAAATGGCAGCACAGCTTTTTGTTTGACCTCTGCCTCGGATGCAAATATATGTATTGATTGGTCCGCAAAATTGGTCCGACTCCACATCGTGCTAATGGGTTGAATGCCGTGAGGCTCTTCACTGAAAGGTATCCCATCATCTGCTCTTGAAGCCTAGGCTTGTACCGCACACAGTGAACACATGAACACAAGACCTCCTTTCTAGCCAACTCTCGAGCGTTGACAATCAAGAATTGTAGTAGAATTGTAGAATTAAAGTATTTTTGCATCAGCATTTTAGTTTTCTGATCAATGTGCTCCATATATCGTCTAATGAGTTCATCTTTGCTTGATAGTAGTAGTATTGGGTGCTTGACCGCTTCGGGAGCATCTGCTAGCTCGGGACGTAATCCAACATTCAACAATAAGTATCCACCAGTATGTTGTAAAAATGGTTTCAGCGGCTTGAGATGGCTGGATACTTCTTGACCTTTCTAAAGAGTGCGTATTTCCTCGGGAAAGTGTTGCTGCTGTATGTTCCAAAACAATGCAACGAAGAGCACGTTGCAGCTCCTGGGGAGATGGTGATGTCGTATCCAATTGAGCCATCCGTCTTGCTTTGATACGGTATCGCAACATGGTTGCCACGACACGCAAACATTTTTGATGTGAGCTAATATTCTGAAGAGCATCTAGTAGGTAGTTTCTTTCAATAATAGCCTTGAAGGCTGACTTGCGCTTTTCCATGTTCACGATCTCCAAATCAACCTCGACGGCGTCAGACTTCTTGTTCCAGACTTCTTCTTGCTCTAGGAGGACCATCTCTTCCTGCACTGAGAAATTTTTATAGAGGGTATTATTATTTTCTTACGATATTTTTAACGCATAGAAAGAAGCATCTCCGGCATAGAAAGAAGTATCTCCGGCCTCATAAAGTATATATTTTTTATAGCATGATAAGCCGTCTGTTTCTATGCGACCTAGTTTCTCAATTTTAAAGCTATCGAGATGAAATTCTTACCATAGACTTCTTTCTATTGTAAGCTGCTATATATAAAAATCGTCAAGATGACCACTATATTATATAGCTCCCAAATAACCAAAAGATTCGGAATGAACTCTCAGTACACCAAAATTAGTTGCTTTTTATCCGAATTGAACTAAACTTGGTACATGTCACTCGCTCTCTGACTTTCGTTCAAAACGGCTACGTTTTCCTCGAACTCTAGTTTTGTGTTAATTTTTAGTAGAGTAAACGAGCATATTCTATTCGTGCAAATATATGTAACAGGCAGAAGGAAGCGTCAAAACGTAAAAATCTGCCCTACCTTCCTAATTGTTTTATATAAGTACTAAAGCAAATACAGATCAACTGAGAAACTAGTTCGCATAGAAACAGACGGCTTATCATGCTATAAAATATATATAAAATATATATTCTATGCGTTAAAAATATCGTAACAAAATGATAATACCCTCTTTGTAAGCTGATTTTGAAACCTTTTGATCTACCTTTGAATTTTTCGTTAGATTTTAAGTTAGATCTCCTTGGCTTCCCATCCCATCTTCTTAAGTGGATCTCCGACTACCTTAATCTCAGAACTCAGGAAGTTCTTTTTAAACAACTCTTTCTCCAAGCCCCTTAGGATTATAGCAGTGGTACCGCAGAGTAGCCACCTCGGTCCCCTTCTCTTCACCTTATTTTTCAACGAACTGCCTCAGGTTCTATCCCACTCTCATGTACTTATGTACGCCGACGACGTCAAACTTTGCTTGTCCTTCAACAACTCTTCTTCTTATTTCAGGCTGGAATATGAATCTGATTCTTTCCAATCGTGGTGTCAGGACAACTTACTAAATCTTAACTGTTCTGAATGCAAAGTTATGTCGTTTTGCCGTAGCATTCTGCTTCAGACATCGTACGACGTACATCGACTCAGTTGATGACTTTGGGGGTGCTATTTTAGACCCTAAATTAAAATTCAAATTACACAATTCAATTACCGTCAATAAGGCTGTGGGTGTTCTAGGTTTTATCAAGCGATGATGGCAGGTATTTGATGATCGTTATATAACTAAGTATACTTCTCTGGTCTTGTTTGTTTTAGAGCACGCATCGTGTGTTTGGTCTCCACAATACAGGAATCATGAGGACCGCATTGAGTCTTTCCAAAACAAATTTTTACTGTTTGCTCTCCGAGGGTTGAATTGAGACACCAATAACCCCCTCCGTTCATATTCAAGTACGCTCCAGCTAATAAACCTATGAGAAAACACCATATAAAGATTTCTAGTATTGGTGAGGCACAATACTCAAATAAAATTTGACGCATCTACCACGATCAGACCACGTTTAAAGAATTTTGAGCTCCCACTAGATTTTTGCAAAACTAAACATATTGCATACACAATAGATATATCACCCTGGAACTCACCTCTGATGAGCAATTTTATAAACCCAATTATATTGATTTGCTTATTGGTACTGAAACCTTTTTTGAGATCCTTTCAACGGGACAGATTAAATTGGGTTCACGACTACGAATGCAATAGTCGTTCATCGTTACATACCTGTTCACTATCTGTTTATTATTCATCGACAGGAACCTGGAGCGATTATGGCATATCGATGATGTTAGTGAGCCCGTGAACAAGCTTACTCCGGAACAAAAACAATGTGAACGGATTTTTGTGAATACCGTGCGACGTCAAGCAGATGACAGACTCACAGTTCGGCTAACCTTGAAGGATGACCCAAGTTACCTTGGTCCCTCATACGAAACGGCTAAGAAATGGTTTGAGATTCTGGAGAGGCGCTTAGATTGCACACCAACATTGGAGTCTTACGCGGAATTTATGCACGAGTTCGAGACTCTAAAGCATATGAGCTTGGTAACTTTTCTCAGGCTGGATGAACCACGTTTCTTTATACCACCACTAAACAAGGTCACTGCACAAGTTGATAATGGTGCGACCAACCATTCAAACAGAATTGCATCAGTTGCTTCTACATCTTCGGATGATCAGTTACGCAATCAGTGCTGGCTTAGTCAAAATGTATATGGCAGATCTTCACTAGCAAGATTTCGAGACTGGAGCAGAAGCTGTCAAGTCCTCTTTCTTATGTGCACATAATACTGTAGAAGGCATAAGGCAACTCAATGCAGAAGTCGTCAGGATTCCCAGCAAATTATTAATAGCATTGGAATAAATGGCACTCAAATCATTCAGACTTTGTTAATGAGAGTACCGTAAGGGATTTCAGTTTCGAAGATACAGCTGTCACTAGCACACATGGCCTAACATGGCATCAGCGACGAAGTTCGAGACCGTGAGAACGTGGATGCTGTAAATATGCTCGTACAGTAGGGGGTGATCTCAAGGTTATCGTACAGCTGGTAACTTCAAAGTCTATGGTGGCACCTACACGAAAACTGTCACTACCGAAATAGGAATTAGCTGGAGCTCATCTTTTGGCATTCCTATATGACAAAATCAAGCAAATGTTCAAAATAAAGAACACGGTCTATCTGTGGAGCGATTCTCAGATCGTTCTGCATTGGATAAGGCAACATTCAGCAATACTCTCTACTTTCATCGACAATCGAGTTGCTGATATGCTGCCGATTTGGTCTCAAGAGGATGTACTCCATCGGAGCTGCAGTATTCAATCTGGTTTATGGGGCTGGCATATCTGGCTCAAGCTCTAACAATTGGCCTATGGACACAAGGCGCGAGGTTGATTTGGATATCGTGAATATGAAAAAACGCAAGTCAGCCTCAAGGCTATGATTGAAAGAAGTTACCTGCTAGATGGTCTTCAGAATATTAGCTCACATCAAAAATGTTGCGATACCGCATCAAAGCAAGACGGATGGCTCAATTCGATACGCCATCACCAGCTCCCCAGGAGCTGCAACGTGCTCTTCGTTGCATTGTTTTGGAACATACAGCAGCAACACTTTCCCGAGGAAATACGCACTCTTCAGTGAGGTCAAGAAGTATCCAGCCATTTCAAGCTGCTGAAACCATTTTTACAACATACTGATGGATACTTATTGTTGAAAGTTGGTGGACGACTCGAGCTAGCAGATGTTCCCGAAGCGTTCAAGCACCCAATACTACTATCACGCAAAAATGAATTCGCTAGACGATATATGGAACATCAGAAAACTAAAATGCTGACGCAAAAATACTAGTTGGCCTCCTACGGCAACAATTCAAGCAAGAAATTGAAATGGCAATTGTAAACTTTGTACTAATCAATGTGTAAGTTTTCATGTTATCCCTCCCAGGGCACCACATTTTGGCGGTCTATGGGAAGCAGCCGTCAAGAGTGCGAAAGGTCTAATAACTCGCACCCTGATGAATGCTCGTCTTACGACCACAATAACGACAGAAGTGGAGGCAGTTCTCAATTTCCGTCCACTGGCGCCACTCTCGTCTGATCCTAGTGATTTGAGCGCGCTGACACCAGGACTTCTTCTGACAGGTGTCCTTTTCGAGCTTTGCCATTATATCCAATCGAAGATGACAATATGGATCACTTAGAGCGCTGGAGATGTGTTACAGGCATTAACCAGCACTTCAGGTGACGCTGGCTACGAGACTATATCAATCAGCAGAAAGTTCGAGCCAAATGGACTAAGGTTCATGCTAATCTGTCTGTTGACAATATGGGTCTCGTCCATGAGGACAATGGGCCCCCTCTAAGGTATCTATTCCTGGCAAAGATCACCAAGGGCATCACTAGACGTCCTTCCTGAAACTAATGTAGTGCTTTCAATGGGGCTCCGATGTTGGGTCAAGCACGGACTCGAACAGTGTAACAGTTATTATTATATGTTCTCTCCTTGTACATGTATTTTATGCCAGCAGCTCGCAATGCTGCTGAGACAATAAACAGTCTAAACTCAACGCCCTCCGACATTGGCTTTGCTTGCTGCGGCGGGCCTTGGAGGCACACACTCCCACAAATTAAAATACAAAGATCAAAAGTCTGATCGTACACCCGATCTCTTAGACCCTGCAATCTTTCCTAATAATTATACTGATTATAGATTTCATCGTCCCTCCCTCCTGGGTGGTGGTGTACTGACTGCTGTTGATTCCGTCCATCTGTCGGAAAATATTCTGCTTAATTTTACTAACGGAATTGAATTTATAAGTATTAAAGTGTCAAGGCATCCTGCATCCTAGTCCTGCAGTATCTGCATCTTCCAACTTGTCAGCTAGAACATTTTCATTTAGAAAGGCTTATTTCGCTAGCCTTAACAATGTCACCCTTCAATCAGACTGGTCGTACACTTGTACATATACGGATAGTGCGGCTTGCAAGCGCATCAGCGCAGATTCTGAATCGGAACGCCAACAGGGCTAAGGAAAAGTAAGGCTTAATGAACTTAAGTTAATGACTGAGTCAGTGCCTAATGAGGCAAGGAGCTTTCAGTAATTATAGGAGGAGGGATGTCATTAGACTTGTGTATTTTATAAAAATATATCTGTTGTCTGGAAAACTATGCAAACGAATCGGTATTACCTTGATCTGTATTTGCTTTAGTGGTTATATAAAATAATGAAGCAGGTCGGACATATGATTTTTGTTTTAAATTAACAATGTTGAAAAACTCATTTTGAGTTTTTAGCATTTTTGGCACAAGCGTAAAAATAGGATCAATCGGCTTAAAGGATTGCTTCGTTAAGACTAACGAAATCAGCATTTTTAAATAAATGGGCTCCATCTGACAAATTAGAAGATGCAGGTCTTGCAGGAATAGCAATATTTACAATAACGTATTTTGAAGGATGGAAATTGTCTTCAGGAAGCAAAAGTGACTAACTCTTAAGACAACTGTAATATAAGGGTCAGAATATATCAAATCAAGAAGGCAATTCAATGGGTTTGCTACAAAATTAACTTAATTAACTTGTTTAGACAGCTGATACACGAAAAAGGGAAGATCATTGATAAGTAGGGTGAAGAGAATGGGACCGAGGTGGCTACCCCGCGGTACCCCTCATGTAACCTTAAGGGACTTCCGAAAAAAATTTTTGAAAAGAACATTCTGAGTTCTGAGATTTAAGTAAATTTAAGTCGGAAACCTATTTAGGAATATAGGATAGGATGCCAAGAAGATGCAACATTTATAAGTAAGCAGAGTCGAATCCTTTTTCATAGTACTCTCTCTCTCTCTGACTTTCGATAAAGACAATTGCTATTTTCATTATCCCGTTTTGTGCTAATTTTTGCGTTCGTGTATCGAATTTTAGTTTTGTGTCCAAGTTTACTTTTATTGTGCTTAATTTCGGTTTCGGTTTTAAGACAAACCTTTAAGTGCAAATGTCAAATTTAAATGCACTTCAAATTGTTTTTGTTTTATTGTGCAAATAAAACCAAAAGCTGAGCTTAAAGCATAAGCATACAAGTGCAACAATTCTAATATTCTCTTTGTGCTGTATGTTTTTTTGCTTGCGTGTCTGCTTGTAAGTTTTTGCTATTCTTAGACTTTCCATCTTTGTTTTGCTTTTAAGTTGTTCGCTGCATTGCATTACCGTCGCTGGAAGTAAATTTTACATATTTTAATATAGAGTCTCTTAAGCACAAAACAGTAAATGTTCTGGGTAGATCAGGCCTAGATAAAGACTCTATCGACCCTGTCGTTATAGAGCCAAAAATCCCTGAGCCAACTTCTAGATATTCTATCTTTCGTACTTCTGGTCCGCTCAATAGTTACAGTCCCCAGGCCGTACAGCGGCTGCTTGATGTACGCTTTAATGGCGATGGGCTCTCCTTGTCAGGAATAGTTGCTACAATACGACACAGTAGATACCTTAGAGGGGGCCCATTGTCCTCATGGACGAGGCCCATATTGCCAACAGACAGATTGGCATGAGCCTTAGTTCATTTGGCTCGAACTTTCAGCTGATTGATATAGTCTCGTAGCCAGCGTCACCTGAAGTGCTGGTTAATGCCTGTAACACATCTCCAGCGCGCTAAGTGATCCAGATTGTCATCTTCGATTGGATATAATGGCAAAGCTCGGAAAGGACACCTGTCAGAAGGTGTCCTGGTGTCAGCGCGCTCAAATCACTAGGATCAGACGAGAGTGGCGCCAGTGGACGGAAATTGAGAACTGCCTCCACTTCTGTCGATACTGTGGTCGTAAGACGAGCATTCATCAGGGTGCGAGTTATTAGACCTTTCGCACTCTTGACGGCTGCTTCCCATAGACTGCCAAAATGTGGTGCCCTGGGAGGGATAACATGAAAACTTACACATTGATTAGTACAAAAGTTTACAATTGCCATTTCAATTTCTTGCTTGAATAGAAATGACTGTAGCTATTACAAATGGTTGCTTGCTCCAGTAAAATTTGATACGTTGTCGCTATAGATATCGGTTGGTAGCCCGCGCCGGACAATCATTCTTTTTAATGCAGCTAGGAATGCATTCGAGGATAAATCAGATACCACCTCGATATGTACTGCCTTGGATGCAAAACATACGAAAATGGCAGCACAGCTTTTTGTTTGACCTCTGCCTCGGATGCAAATATATGTATTGATTGGTCCGCAAAATTGGTCCGACTCCACATCGTGCTAATGGGTTGAATGCCGTGAGGCTCTTCACTGAAAGGTATCCCATCATCTGCTCTTGAAGCCTAGGCTTGTACCGCACACAGTGAACACATGAACACAAGACCTCCCTTCTAGCCAACTCTCGAGCGTTGACAATCAAGAATTGTAGTAGAATTGTAGAATTAAAGTATTTTTGCATCAGCATTTTAGTTTTCTGATCAATGTGCTCCATATATCGTCTAACGAGTTCATCTTTGCTTGATAGTAGTAGTATTGGGTGCATGACCGCTTCGGGAGCATCTGCTAGCTCGGGACGTAATCCAACATTCAACAATAAGTATCCACCAGTATGTTGTAAAAATGGTTTCAGCGGCTTGAGATGGCTGGATACTTCTTGACCTTTCTAAAGATTGCGTATTTCCTCGGGAAAGTGTTGCTGCTGTATGTTCCAAAACAATGCAACGAAGAGCACGTTGCAGCTCCTGGGGAGATGGTGATGTCGTATCCAATTGAGCCATCCGTCTTGCTTTGATACGGTATCGCAACATGGTTGCCACGACACGCAAACATTTTTGATGTGAGCTAATATTCTGAAGAGCATCTAGTAGGCAGTTTCTTTCAATAATAGCCTTGAAGGCTGACTTGCGCTTTTCCATGTTCACGATCTCCAAATCAACCTCGACGGCGTCAGACTTCTTGTTCCAGACTTCTTCTTGCTCTAGGAGGACCATCTCTTCCTGCGCTGAGAAATTTTTATAGAGGGTATTATTATTTTCTTACGATATTTAAGCTTTTTGAAGAAATACTAGCTTCACAGCTACAACATTCTTGTGTTTCTATATTTTCATCTGCTCAGCATGGGTTTATGAAGCATAGGTACATTACCACTAATTTACTAGAACTTACTTTTTTTGTAATACAACGATTTAAGAATGATATGCAAGCTGACATCAGCAAAGCATTTGACTCGGTAAACAACTGTTTACTTATTCATAAGTTAGATCTCCTTGGCTTCCCATCCCATCTTCTTAAGTGGATCTCCGACTACCTTAATCTCAGAACTCAGGAAGTTCTTTTTAAACAACTCTTTCTCCAAGCCCCTTAGGATTATAGCAGTGGTACCGCAGGGTAGCCACCTCGGTCCCCTTCTCTTCACCTTATTTTTCAACGAACTGCCTCAGGTTCTATCCCACTCTCATGTACTTATGTACGCCGACGACGTCAAACTTTGCTTGTCCTTCAACAACTCTTCTTCTTATTTCAGGCTGGAATATGAATCTGATTCTTTCCAATCGTGGTGTCAGGACAACTTACTAAATCTTAACTGTGAATGCAAAGTTATGTCGTTTTGCCGTAGCATTCTGCTTCAGACATCGTACGACGTACATCGACTCAGTTGATGACTTTGGGGGTGCTATTTTAGACCCTAAATTAAAATTCAAATTACACATTTCAATTACCGTCAATAAGGCTGTGGGTGTTCTAGGTTTTATCAAGCGATGATGGCAGGTATTTGATGATCGTTATATAACTAAGTATACTTCTCTGGTCTTGTTTGTTTTAGAGCACGCATCGTGTGTTTGGTCTCCACAATACAGGAATCATGAGGACCGCATTGAGTCTTTCCAAAACAAATTTTTACTGTTTGCTCTCCGAGGGTTGAATTGAGACACCAATAACCCCCTCCGTTCATATTCAAGTAGGCTCCAGCTAATAAACCTATGAGAAAACACCATATAAAGATTTCTAGTATTGGTGAGGCACAATACTCAAATAAAATTTGACGCATCTACCACGATCAGACCACGTTTAAAGAATTTTGAGCTCCCACTTGATTTTTGCAAAACTAAACATATTGCATACACAATAGATATATCACCCTGGAACTCACCTCTGATGAGCAATTTTATAAACCCAATTATATTGATTTGCTTATTGGTACTGAAACCTTTTTTGAGATCCTTTCAACGGGACAGATTAAATTGGGTTCACGACTACGAATGCAATAGTCGTTCATCGTTACATACCTGTTCACTATCTGTTTATTATTCATCGACAGGAACCTGGAGCGATTATGGCATATCGATGATGTTAGTGAGCCCGTGAACAAGCTTACTCCGGAACAAAAACAATGTGAACGGATTTTTGTGAATACCGTGCGACGTCAAGCAGATGACAGACTCACAGTTCGGCTAACCTTGAAGGATGACCCAAGTTACCTTGGTCCCCTATACGAAACGGCTAAGAAATGGTTTGAGATTCTGGAGAGGCGCTTAGATTGCACACCAACATTGGAGTCTTATGCGGAATTTATGCACGAGTTCGAGACTCTAAAGCATATGAGCTTGGTAACTTTTCTCAGGCTGGATGAACCACGTGTCTTTATACCACCACTAAACAAGGTCACTGCACAAGTTGATAATGGTGCGACCAACCAAAATCAGTGCTGGCTTAGTCAAAATGTATATGGCAGATCTTCACTAGCAAGATTTCGAGACTGGAGCAGAAGCTGTCAAGTCCTCTTTCTTATGTGCACATAATACTGTAGAAGGCATAAGGCAACTCAATGCAGAAGTCGTCAGGATTCCCAGCAAATTATTAATAGCATTGGAATAAATGGCACTCAAATCATTCAGACTTTGTTAATGAGAGTACCGTAAGGGATTTCAGTTTCGAAGATACAGCTGTCACTAGCACACATGGCCTAACATGGCATCAGCGACGAAGTTCGAGACCGTGAGAACGTGGATGCTGTAAATATGCTCGTACAGTAGGGGGTGATCTCAAGGTTATCGTACAGCTGGTAACTTCAAAGTCTAGGGTGACACCTACACGAAAACTGTCACTAGCGAAATAGGAATTAGCTGGAGCTCATCTTTTGGCATTCCTATATGACAAAATCCAGCAAATGTTCAAAATATAGAACACGGTCTATCTATGGAGCGATTCTCAGATCGTTCTGCATTGGATAAGGCAACATTCAGCAATACTCTCTACTTTCGTCGACAATCGAGTTGCTGATATGCTGCCGATTTGGTCTCAAGAGGATGTACTCCATCGGAGCTGCAGTATTCAATCTGGTTTATGGGGCTGGTATATCTGGCTCAAGCTCTAAGACTTGGCCTAGGGACACAAGCCGCGAGGTTGATTTGGATATCGTGAATATGAAAAAACGCAAGTCAGCCTCAAGGCTATTATTGAAAGAAGCTACCTGCTAGATGCTCTTCAGAATATTAGCTCACATCAAAAATGTTGCGATACCGCATCAAAGCAAGACGGATGGCTCAATTCGATACGCCATCACCAGCTCCCCAGGAGCTGCAACGTGCTCTTCGTTGCATTGTTTTGGAACATACAGCAGCAACACTTTCCCGAGGAAATACGCACTCTTCAGTGAGGTCAAGAAGTATCCAGCCATTTCAAACTGCTGAAACCATTTTTACAACATACTGATGGATACTTATTGTTGAAAGTTGGAGGACGACTCGAGCTAGCAGATGTTCCCGAAGCGTTCAAGCACCCAATACTACTATCACGCAAAAATGAATTCGCAAGACGATATATGGAACATCAGAAAACTAAAATGCTGACGCAAAAATACTAGTTGGCCTACTACGGCAACAATTCTTGATTGTCAAAGCTCGAGAGTTGGGTAGAAACGTGGTCAGATCATGTGTTCACTGCGTGCGGTACAAGCCAAGGCTTCAAGAGCAGATGATGAAATACCTTTCATTGATGGATTGTTCGGCGCGGGCTATAGCGACAACGACTCAAATTTTACTGGCGCAAGCAACCATTTGTAATAGCTACAGTCATTTCTATTCAAGCAAGAAATTGAAATGGCAATTGTAAACTTTGTGCTAATCAATGTGTAAGTTTTCATGTTATCCCTCCCAGGGCACCACATTTTGGCAGTCTACGGGAAGCAGCCGTCAAGAGTGCGAAAGGTCTAATAACTCGCACCCTGATGAATGCTCGTCTTACGACCACAGTAACGACAGAAGTGGAGGCAGTTCTCAATTTCCGTCCACTGGCGCCACTCTCGTCTGATCCTAGTGATTTGAGCGCGCTGACACCAGGACACCTTCTGACAGGTGTCCTTTTCGAGCTTTGCCATTATATCCAATCGAAGATGACAATATGGATCACTTAGAGCGCTGGAGATGTGTTACAGGCATTAAACAGCACTTCAGGTGACGCTGGCTACGAGACTATATCAATCAGCTGAAAGTTCGAGCCAAATGGACTAAGGTTCATGCTAATCTGTCTGTTGACAATATGGGTCTCGTCCATGAGGACAATGGGCCCTCTCTAAGGTATCTATTCCTGGCAAGGATCACCAAGGGCATCATTAGACGTCCTATTCAGAAGGCATTCCTGTTCCTTCCTTCCTGAAACTAATGTAGTGCTTTCAATGGGGCCCCGATGTTGGGTCAAGCACGGACTCGAACAGTGTAACAGTTATTATTATATGTTCTCTCCTTGTACATGTATTTTATGCCAGCAGCTCGCAATGCTGCTGAGACAATAAACAGTCTAAACTCAACGCCCTCCGACATTGGCTTTGCTTGCTGCGGCGGGCCTTGGAGGCACACACTCCCACAAATTAAAATACAAAGATCAAAAGTCTGATCGTACACCCGATCTCTTAGACCCTGCAATCTTTCCTAATAATTATACTGATTATAGATTTCATCGTCCCTCCCTCCTGGGTGGTGGTGTACTGACTGCTGTTGATTCCGTCCATCTGTCGGAAAATATTCTGCTTAATTTTACTAACGGAATTGAATTTATAAGTACTAAAGTGTCTCTTCAATGTTTTTCTGTCTTTATCACTGCCTCTTACATTCCTCCACGTTCTGATATTTCTGTTTACATGGATCATCTTAATGCTATTCAATCGACTGCGTCAATACTGTTTGATATTGATCAATTGTTGGTTTTTGATGATTTCAACATCTGTGATATGTCACGCGGTCCTCTGTGATTGACTCAGTCTGTTTGATACCTTCAAGGCATCCTGCATCCTAGTCCTGCAGTATCTGCATCTTCCAACTTGTCAGCTAGAACTTTTCATTTAGAAAGGCTTATTTCGCTAGCCTTAACAATGTCATCCTTCAATCAGACTGGTCGTACACTTGTACATATACGGACAGTGCGGCTTGCAAGCGCATCAGCGCAGATTCTGAATCGGAACGCCAACAGGGCTAGGGAAAAAGTAAGGCTTAATGAACTTAAGTTAATGACTGAGTCAGTGCCTAATGAGGCAAGGAGCTTTCAGTAATTATAGGAGGAGGGATGTCATTAGACTTGTGTATTTTATAAAAATATATCTGTTGTCTGGAAAACTATGCAAACGAATCGGTATTACCTTGATCTGTATTTGCTTTAGTGGTTATATAAAATAATGAAGCAGGTCGGACATATGATTTTTGTTTTGAATTAACAATGTTGAAAAACTCATTTTGAGTTTTTAGCATTTTTGGCACAAGCGTAAAAATAGGATCAATCGGCTTAAAGGATTGCTTCGTTAAGACTAACGAAATCAGCATTTTTAAATAAATGGGCTCCATCTGACAAATTAGAAGATGCAGGTCTTGCAGGAATAGCAATATTTACAATAACGTATTTTGAAGGATGGAAATTGCCTTCAGGAAGCAAAAGTGACTAACTCTTAAGACAACTGTAATATAAGGGTCAGAATATATCAAATCAAGAAGGCAATTCAATGGGTTTGCTACAAAATTAACTTAATTAACTTGTTTAGACAGCTGACACAAGAAAAAGGGAAGATCATTGATAAGTAGGGTGAAGAGAATGGGACCGAGGTGGCTACCCCGCGGTACCCCTCATGTAACCTTAAGGGACTTACGAAAAAAATTTTTGAAAAGAACATTCTGAGTTCTGAGATTTAAGTAAATTTTAATATTTAGGAATATATAGGGATATATGGATAGGATGCCAAGAAGATGCAACATTTATAAGTAAGCAGAGTCGAATCCTTTTTCATAGTACTCTCTCTCTGACTTTCGATCAAGACGGTTGCTATTTTCAATATCCCGTATTGTGCTAATTTTTGCGTTCGTGTATCGAATTTTAGTTTTGTGTCCAAGTTTAATTTTATTGTGCTTAATTTCGGTTTCGGTTTTAAGACAAACCTATAAGTGCAAATGTCAAATTTAAATGCACTTCAAATTGTTTTTGTTTTATTGTGCAAATAAAACCAAAAGCTGAGCTTAAAGCATAAGCATACAAGTGCAACAATTCTAATATTCTCTTTGTGCTGTATGTTTTTTTTGCTTGCGTGTCTGCTTGTAAGTTTTTGCTATTCTTAGACTTTCCATCTTTGTTTTGCTTTTAAGTTGTTCGCTACATTGCGTTAGCGTCACTGGAAGTGAATTTTACATATTTTAATATAGAGTCTCTTAAGCGCAAAACAGTAAATGATCTGGGTAGATCAGGCCTAGATAAAGACTCTATCGACCCTGTCGTTATAGAGCCGAAAATCCCTGAGCCAACTTCTAGATATTCTATCTTTCGTACTTCTAGTCCGCTCAATAGTTACAGTCCCCAGCCCGTACAGCGGCTGCTTGATGTGTACGCTTTAATGGCGATGGGCTCTCCTTGTCAGGAATAGTTGCTACAATACGACACAGTAGATACCTTAGAGGGGGCCCATTGTCCTCATGGAAGAGGCCCATATTGCCAACAGACAGATTGGCATGAGCCTTAGTTCATTTGGCTCGAACTTTCAGCTGATTGATATAGTCTCGTAGCCAGCGTCACCTGAAGTGCTGGTTAATGCCTGTAACACATCTCCAGCGCGCTAAGTGATCCAGATTGTCATCTTCGATTGGATATAATGGCAAAGCTCGGAAAGGACACCTGTCAGAAGGTGTCCTGGTGTCAGCGCGCTCAAATCACTAGGATCAGACGAGAGTGGCGCCAGTGGACGGAAATTGAGAACTGCCTCCACTTCTGTCGTTACTGTGGTCGTAAGTCGAGCATTCATCAGGGTGCGAATCATTAGACCTTTCGCACTCTTGACGGCTGCTTCCCATAGACTGCCAAAATGTGGTGCCCTGGGAGGGATAAAATGAAAACTTACACATTGATTAGTACCAAAGTTTACAATTGCCATTTCAATTTCTTGCTTGAATAGAAATGACTGTAGCTATTACAAATGGTTGCTTGCTCCAGTAAAATTTGATTCGTTGTCGCTATAGATATCGGTCGGTAGCCCGCGCCGGACAATCACTCTTTTTAATGCAGCTAGGAATGCATTCGTAGATAAATCAGACACCACCTCGATATGTACTGCCTTGGATGCAAAACATACGAAAATGGCAGCATAGCTTTTTGTAGGACCTCTGCCGCTGAAAGGATCTCAAAAAAGGTTTCAGTACCAATAAGCAAGTCAATATGATTGGGCTTATAAAATTGCTCATCTGCTAACTTTATATTCAGAGGTGAGTTCCAGGGTGATATATCTATTTCTGAGTCTAGTGTGTATGCAATATGTGTAGTTCTGCAAAAATCAAATGGGAGCTCAAAATTCTTTAAACGTGGTCTGATCGTGGTAGATGCGCCAAATTTGATTTGAGTGTGTGGCTCACCAATACTAGAAATCTTCATATGGTGTTTTCTCATAGGTTTATTAGCTGGAGCCTACTTGAATATGAAGGGATTGGGTTAGTGGTGTCTCAATTCAACCCATGGAGAGCAAACAGTAAAAATTTGTTTTGGAAAGACTCAATGCGGTCCTCATGATTCCTGTATTGTGGAGACCAAACACACGATGCGTACTCTAAAATAAGCCGGACCAGAGAAGTATACTTAGTTATATAAGGATAAGGATCGCTTGATAAAACCTAGAACACCCACAGCCTTATTGACGGTAATTGAAATTGTAATTTGAATTTTAATTTAGGGTCTAAAAGAACACCCACAAAGTCATCAACTGAGTCGATCCGATGAAGGGGCATTTCGTACGATGTCTGAAGCAGAATGCTACGGCAAAACGACATAACTTTGCATTCAGAACAGTTAAGATTTAGTAAGTTGTCCTGACACCACAATTGGAAAGAATCAGGTTAATCTTACAGCCTGAAATAAGAAGAGTCGTTGAAGGACAAGCAAAGTTTGACGTCGTCGGCGTACATAAGTACATGAGAGTGGGATAGAACCTGAGGCAGTTCGTTGAAAAATAAGGTGAAGAGAAGGGGACCGAGGTGGCTACCCTGCGGTACCACTGCTATAATCCTAAGGGGCTTGGAGAAAGAGTTGTTTAAAAAGAACTTCCTGAGTTCTGAGATTAAGGTAGTCGGAGATCCACTTAAGAAGATGGGATGGGAAGCCAAGGAGATCTAACTTATGAATAAGTAAACAGTTGTTTACCGAGTCAAATGCTTTGCTGATGTCAGTTTGCATATCATTCTTAAATCATTGTAAATCTGGAACAAGAAGTCTGATGCCGTCGAGGTTGATTTGGAGATCGTGAACATGGAAAAGCGCAAGTCAGCCTCAAGGCTATTATTGAAAGAAAATACCTGCTAGATGCTCTTCAGAATATTAGCTCACATCAAAAATGTTGCGATACCGCATCAAAGCAAGACGGATGGCTCAATTTGATACGCCACCACCAGCTCCCCAGGAGCTGCAACGTGCTCTTTGTTGCATTGTTTTGGAACATACAGCAGCAACACTTTCCCGAGAAAATACGCACTCTTCAGAAAGGTCAAGAAGTATCCAGCCATCTCAAGCTGCTGAAACCATTTTTACAACATACTGGTGGATACTTATTGTTGAAAGTTGGATTACGTCCCGAGCTAGCAGATGCTCCCGAAGCGGTCAAGCACCCAATACTACTATCAAGCAAAGATGAACTCGTTAGACGATATATGGAGCACATTCATCAGAAAACTAAAATGCTGACGCAAAAATACTTTAATTCTACAATTCTACTACAATTCTTGATTGTCAACGCTCGAGAGCTGGCTAGAAACGAGGTCTTGTGTTCATGTATTCACTGTGTGCGATACAAGCCTAGGCTTCAAGAGCAGATGATGGGATACCTTTCAGTGAAGAGCATCACGGCATTCAACCCATTAGCACGATGTGGAGTCGATTTTTGCGGACCAACCAATACATATATTTGCATCCGAGGCAGAGGTCAAACAAAAAGCTGTGCTGCCATTTTCGTATGTTTTGCATCCAAGGCAGTACATATCGAGGTGGTATCTGATTTATCCTCGAATGCATTCCTAGCTGCATTAAAAAGAATGATTGTTCGGCGCGGGCTACTAACAGATATCTAAAGCGACAACGAATCAAATTTTACTGGAGCAAGCAACCATTTGTAATAGCTACAGTCATTTCTATTCAAGCAAGAAATTGAAATGGCAATTGTAAACTTTTGTACTAATCAATGTGCAAGTTTTCATTTTATCCCTCCCGGAAGCAGCCGTCAAGAGTGCGAAAGGTCTAATGATTCGCACCCTGATGAATGCTCGACTTACGACCACAGTAACGACAGAAGTGGAGGCAGTTCTCAATTTCCGTCCACTGGCGCCACTCTCGTCTGATCCTAGTGATTTGAGCGCGCTGACACCAGGACACCTTCTGACAGGTGTCCTTTCCGAGCTTTGCCATTATATCCAATCGAAGATGACAATCTGGATCACTTAGCGCGCTGGAGATGTGTTACACGCATTAACCAGCACTTCAGGTGACGCTGGCTACGAGACTATATCAATCAGCTGAAAGTTCAATCCAAATGGACTAAGGTTCATGCTAATCTGTCTGTTGACAATATGGGTCTCGTCCATGAGGACAATGGGCCCCCTCTAAGGTATCTACTGTGTCGTATTGTAGCAACTATTCCTGGCAAGGATCACCAAGGGCATCATTAGACGTCCTATTCAGAAAGCATTCCTGTTCCTTCCTTCCTGAAACTAATGTAGTGCTTTCAATGGGACCCCGATGTTGGGTCAAGCACGGACTCGAACAGTGTAACAGTTATTATCATATGTTCTCTCCTTGTAAATGTATTTTATGCCAGCAGCTCGCAATGCTGCTGAGACAATAAACAGTCTAAACTCAACGCCCTCCGACATTTTTTTTGCTTGCTGCGGCGGGCCTTGGAGGCACACACTCCCACAAATTAAAATACAAAGATCAAAAGTCTGATCGTACACCTGATCTCTTAGACCCTGCAATCTTTCCTACTAGTTTACTACTAATTTTACTAACGGAATTGAATTTATAAGTACTAAAGTGTCTCTTAAATGTTTTTCTGTCTTTATCACTGCCTCTTACATTCCTCCACGTTCTGATATTTCTGTATACATGGATCATCTTAATGCTATTCAATCGACTGCGTCAATACTTTCTGATACTAATCAATTGTTGGTTTTTGGTGATTTCAACATCTGTGATATGTCACGCGGTCCTCTGTGATTGGCTCAACCTGTTTGATATCTTCAAAGCATCCTGCATCCTAGTCCTGCAGTTTCTACATCTTCCAACTTGTCAGAACATATTCATTTAGAAAGGCTGATTTCGCTAGCCTTAACAATGTCATCCTTCAATCAGACTGGTCGTACACTTGAACATATACGGACAGTGCGGCTTGCAAGCGCATCAGCGCAGAATCTGAATCGGAACGCCAACAGGGCTAGGGAAAAAGTAAGGCTTAATGAACTTAAGTTAATGACTGAGTCAGTGGCTAATGAGGCAAGGAGCTTTCAGTAATTATAGGAGGAGCGATGTCATTAGACTTGTGTATTTTATAAAAATATATCTGTTGTCTGGAAAACTATGCAAACGAATCGGTATTATCTTGATCTGTATTTGCTTTAGTGGTTATATAAAGTAGTGAAGCAGGTCGGACATATGATTTTTGTTAACAATGTTGAAAAACTCATTTTGAGTTTTTTGCATTTTTGGCACAAGCGTAAAAATAGGATCAGTCGGCTTAAAAGATTGCTTCGTTAAGACTAACGAAATCAGCATTTTTAAATAAATGGGCTCCATCCGACAAATTAGAAGATACAGGTCTTGCAGGAATAGCAATATTTACAATAACGTATTTTGAAGGATGGAAAGGGTCTTCAGGAAGCAAAAGTGACTAACTCTTAAGACAACTGTAATGTAAGGGTCAGAATATATCAAATCAAGAAGGCAATTCAATGGGTTTGCTACAAAATTAACTTAATTAACTTGTGATCACGAGATTTCGTGTCCAATATTAAATAAATAAAGAGTACGAGTATCTTATAGTCGGAACATCGACTATAGCGTTCTTACTTGTATTAAATTTAGCCTTAATAAATCACAATACAAAACTCGAATAAAACTTAAGCAAGTAAGAACGCCATAGTCGATATTCCGACTATGAGAGGCTCGTCTATAATTATTATACGATCTTTCGTTAAAATTTGTGGAAGATATAAGGTTTTGCGGTTTGCAGGGGCGGGAGGGGGCGTGGCAAAATTTGAAAACAATCTTGATCTGACGCCCCTCAAGGGGGTCTCTCTAGCTCGTAGAGTCTCTGAGATCTAGGTGTTCATACGGAATGACAGACGGATATGGCTAGATCGACTCGGCTGATGATGCTGATCAAGAATATATATATACATTATGAGGTCAGAGACGCTTCCTTCCTTTGTTGTATACATTTGCACGAATACAATATACTCGTTTACTCTACTAGAGTACGAGTAAAAAAATAGTGTTATCTAGTGTGTTAAGCGAGTCTTGGTAAGACTACTGTTGGAAAATATCAAATGATGCGAAATCTATCAAAGACCTACCTGACATAATTCAAGGTTTAAGAAATGTGACATGGGTGTATCTTAATATCACTCTCTTTAAATGTTCCTTATGACAATTAAATTAGACAAGTTCACACGTATACTTTATGAGTAGTAAATATTTGAAAACAAAGAGCTCCAAACGGAATCGAAATTCTTGGCCTTTCTGGAGCGCTTCTTGACCTTAATAAACCATTGATACAATTACTAAGAAAAAGCACGAAGCTTTCGCAACAGCACCCAATACGACATACAAATGTGATTGTTGTCACAAATCTTACCACCTTAATGTGAATAATTCAAATAAAAATCCGCGGCTATAACAAACCGCAATCGTAAGGAGTACACGTTGTACTACATATATTGGAATAACGGGAAACAATGATCAAAAAGGTAATAGTAGAGCCCTTCTTGATTCAGGATCTCAAATAAGCCTCAAATAAATCTTTAATAAAAAGGCTTAACTTAAAAAAAACAAAAATCAACACTTCATTCGCAGAAAGCCAAAAATAACTAAGGCCAGACATTTGTACTACCACACATCATAGCTAATCAACCAACTCAACCACTAAAAAGTAATGCATTTCCGAATGCGAAATAATATTCAATTGGCACATCGTCGATAGACTTGCTAATAGGAGCAGAACATTACTTCTCATTAATGTGCCCAGAGCAAATAACCACCAGCCAAATTTCCTAGTTCTATAGAACAACAAGCTTGGTTGGATTGTAGAAGTCAAGGTCAATACGGCGAGCGCCTCGTTAACTGTCTGCAGAGTGGGCATATCAAGTAATTATATGTGCCAGGGTGTGGAACGTTTGTGTAAGTAAAACCCGTTTAAATACTCAAGGCCACCACTAAATAAAAATAGCAGTATGAAAAGCACTTTATTGAGAACCAGCAATTCGGTTCATATTAAAGCTACTATTTTCTGGAAAAACTTTCAGCCCTGGGGCAGTCACGAAACGTCGCTCTACATCGATTCCTCAGCTGAGAAAGGCGAGTCGACCTGAGATAAAACACGCAGCCATGCATCAACATTTAATACCTGAGAGGATTAGACATAGTGGGAACATAACAAGCAGTTTATTTGGTGTTCTGGATTCGGAGTATGCTAAGCAAATGTCTTAAGCCATCGAAAAGGTAACGCCAAGTGAGCATCAATTCACGCTGGATTCCGTCTGCAATCAGCTGGGCGAAAGGTAAGAAGCGGGATCGGCCGTGCGATGCGCACATGGAATGAGGAGGATGATGGCAGTTACACCTGCTGTATTCCAGGTATGCGTCATTTGCCAACGTTAAACCCGTTGCCATTATTCGCATCTCAATTCTTGATTCTCAAGTGTCACACTTCGGCTCGTCTATAGCAGAATGCGCTCATGCGAGACAGCCATTGGGCTAATGAACAATCTCCAATCGAGCGTGCAAGTCGAGGACATGGGTGGATGGCACCTCCGAGCGATTATCCGCCATGCCCTCAGCAACTTCAGCATTTGAATTAGACGTGAGTAGTGTCTAACGATACCCCATTTACTTTCTTCGATTACTTATTTAATTATCACATTTGAAATCACCATGTATGATGAATTTTATGAAATTGATGTATATATTATGATACAATAAGCTAAAGGGTTAGTCAATTACAATTACATACTCAATAAGGCTGTGGGTGTTCTAGGTTTTATAAAGCGATCCTTATCCTTAGATAACTAAGTATACTTCTCTGGTCCGGCTTATTTTAGAGTACGCATCGTGTGTTTGGTCTCTACAATACAGGAATCATGAGGACCGAATTGGGTCTTTCCAAAACAAATTTTTACTGTATGCTCTCCGTGGGTTGAATTGAGACACCACTAACCCAATCCCTTCATATTCAAGTAGGCTCCAGCTAATAAACCTATGAGAAAACACCATATGAAGATTTCTAGTATTGGTGAGCCACACACTCAAATCAAATTTGGCGCATCTACCACGATCAGACCACGTTTAAAGAATTTTGAGCTCCCATTTGATTTTTGCAGAACTACACATATTGCATACACACTAGACTCAGAAATAGATATATCACCCTGGAACTCACCTCTGAATATAAAGTTAGCAGATGAGCAATTTTATAAACCCAATCATATTGACTTGCTTATTGGTACTGAAACCTTTTTTGAGATCCTTTCAGCGGCAGAGGTCCTACAAAAAGCTATGCTGCCATTTTCGTATGTTTTGCATCCAAGGCAGTACATATCGAGGTGGTATCTGATTTATCCTCGAATGCATTCCTAGCTGCATTAAAAAGAATGATTGGCCGGCGCGGGCTACCAACCGATATCTATAGCGACAACGAATCAAATTTTACTGGAGCAAGCAACCATTTGTAATAGCTACAGTCATTTCTATTCAAGCAAGAAATTGAAATGGCAATTGTAAACTTTTGTACTAATCAATCTGTAAGTTTTCATTTTATCCCTCCCAGGGCACCACATTTTGTCGGTCTATGGGAAGCAGCCGTCAAGAGTGCGAAAGGTCTAATGATTCGCACCCTGATGAATGCTCGACTTACGACCACAGTAACGACAGAAGTGGAGGCAGTTCTCAATTTCCGTCCACTGGCGCCACTCTCGTCTGATCCTAGTGATTTGAGCGCGCTGACACCAGGACACCTTCTGACAGGTGTCCTTTCCGAGCTTTGCCATTATATCCAATCGAAGATGACAATCTGGATCACTTAGCGCGCTGGAGATGTGTTACAGGCATTAACCAGCACTTCAGGTGACGCTGGCTACGAGACTATATCAATCAGCTGAAAGTTCGAGCCAAATGAACTAAGGCTCATGCCAATCTGTCTGTTGGCAATATGGGCCTCGTCCATGAGGACAATGGGCCCCCTCTAAGGTATCTACTGTGTCGTATTGTAGCAACTATTCCTGACAAGGAGAGCCCATCGCCATTAAAGCGTACACATCAAGCAGCCGCTGTACGGGCTGGGGACTGTAACTATTGAGCGGACTAGAAGTACGAAAGATAGAATATCTAGAAGTTGGCTCAGGGATTTTCGGCTCTATAACGACAGGGTCGATAGAGTCTTTATCTAGGCCTGATCTACCCAGATCATTTACTGTTTTGCGCTTAAGAGACTCTATATTAAAATATGTAAAATTCACTTCCAGCGACGCTAACGCAATGCAGCGAACAACTTAAAAGCAAAACAAAGATGGAAAGTCTAAGAATAGCAAAAACTTACAAGCAGACACGCAAGCAAAAAAAACATACAGCACAAAGAGAATATTAGAATTGTTGCACTTGTATGCTTATGCTTTAAGCTCAGCTTTTGGTTTTATTTGCACAATAAAACAAAAACAATTTGAAGTGCATTTAAATTTGACATTTGCACTTATAGGTTTGTCTTAAAACCGAAACCGAAATTAAGCACAATAAAAGTAAACTTGGACACAAAACTAAAATTCGATACACGAACGCAAAAATTAGCACAATACGGGATATTGAAAATAGCAACCGTCTTGATCGAAAGTCAGAGAGAGAGTACTATGAAAAAGGATTCGACTCTGCTTACTTATAAATGTTGCATCTTCTTGGCATCCTATCCATATATTCCTATATATTCCTAAATAGGTTTCCGACTTAAATTTACTTAAATCTCAGAACTCAGAAAGTTCTTTTCAAAAATTTTTTTCGTAAGTCCCTTAAGGTTACATGAGGGGTACCGCGGGGTAGCCACCTCCGTCCCATTCTCTTCACCCTACTTATCAATGATCTTCCCTTTTTCTTGTGTCAGCTGTCTAAATAAGTTAATTAAGTTAATTTTGTAGCAAACCCATTGAATTGCCTTCTTGATTTGATATATTCTGACCCTTATATTACAGTTGTCTTAAGAGTTAGTCACTTTTGCTTCCTGAAGGCAATTTCCATCCTTCAAAATACGTTATTGTAAATATTGCTATTCCTGCAAGACCTGCATCTTCT
>JBAMBM010000202.1:0-26394 GCA_037043425.1 Hirtodrosophila duncani
TCTACTGTGACAACATCTGAAAGTGATCACTGCATCGACAATAGAATCATCAACAGAAACAGGAAGCTCTGAAGTAACAAGTTCAGCGGAATCTACCACTGGCCTTACTGAAGAATCTTCTACTGTGACAACATCTGAAAGTATCACTGCATCGACAATAGAATCATCAACAGAAACAGGAAGCTCTGAAGTAACAAGTTCAGCGGAATCTACCACTGGAGTTAGTGAAGAATCTTCTACTGTGACAACATCTGAAAGTATCACTGCATCGACAATAGAATCATCAACAGAAACAGGAAGCTCTGAAGTAACAAGTTCAGCGGAATCTACCACTGGAGTTACTGAAGAATCTTCTACTGTGACAACATCTGAAAGTGAACACTGCATCGACAATAGAATCATCAACAGAAACAGGAAGCTCTGAAGTAACAAGTTCAGCGGAATCTACCACTGGCCTTACTGAAGAATCTTCTACTGTGACAACATCTGAAAGTATCACTGCATCGACAATAGAATCATCAACAGAAACAGGAAGCTCTGAAGTAACAAGTTCAGCGGAATCTACCACTGGAGTTAGTGAAGAATCTTCTACTGTGACAACATCTGAAAGTATCACTGCATCGACAATAGAATCATCAACAGAAACAGGAAGCTCTGAAGTAACAAGTTCAGCGGAATCTACCACTGGCCTTACTGAAGAATCTTCTACTGTGACAACATCTGAAAGTGATCACTGCATCGACAATAGAATCATCAACAGAAACAGGAAGCTCTGAAGTAACAAGTTCAGCGGAATCTACCACTGGCCTTACTGAAGAATCTTCTACTGTGACAACATCTGAAAGTATCACTGCATCGACAATAGAATTATCGACAGAAACAGGAAGCTCTGAAGTAACAAGTTCAGGAATCTACCACTGGCCTTACTGAAGAATCTTCTACTGTGACAACATCTGAAAGTATCACTGCATCGACAATAGAATCATCAACAGAAACAGGAAGCTCTGAAGTAACAAGTTCAGCGGAATCTACCACTGGCCTTACTGAAGAATCTTCTACTGTGACAACATCTGAAAGTATCACTGCATCGACAATAGAATCATCGACAGAAACAGGAAGCTCTGAAGTAATAAGTTCAGCGGAATCTACCACTGGCCTTACTGAAGAATCTTCTACTGTGACAACATCTGAAAGTATCACTGCATCGACAATAGAATCATCACAGAAACAGGAAGCTCTGAAGTAACAATCGTACAGTCGAAGCCTGACAATCGAATTATCAGCAGAACACGGGAAGCCTGAAGTAACAAGTTCAGCGGAATCTACCACTGGAGTTAGTGAAGAATCTTCTACTGTGACAACATCTGAAAGTGACACTGCATCGACAATAGAATCATCGACAGAAACAGGAAGCTCTGAAGTAACAAGTTCAGCGGAATCTACCACTGGAGTTAGTGAAGAATCTTCTACTGTGACAACATCTGAAAGTGATCACTGCATCGACAATAGAATCATCAACAGAAACAGGAAGCTCTGAAGTAACAAGTTCAGCGGAATCTACCACTGGCCTTACTGAAGAATCTTCTACTGTGACAACATCTGAAAGTATCACTGCATCGACAATAGAATCATCAACAGAAACAGGAAGCTCTGAAGTAACAAGTTCAGCGGAATCTACCACTGGCCTTACTGAAGAATCTTCTACTGTGACAACATCTGAAAGTATCACTGCATCGACAATAGAATCATCAACAGAAACAGGAAGCTCTGAAGTAACAAGTTCAGCGGAATCTACCACTGGACTTACTGAAGAATCTTCTACTGTGACAACATCTGAAAGTATCACTGCATCGACAATAGAATATCACAGAAACAGGAAGCTCTGAAGTAACAAGTTCAGCGGAATCTACCCTACTGTGACAACATCTGAAAGTGAACTGCATCGACATAGAATCATCAACAGAAACAGGAAGCTCTGAAGTAACAAGTTCAGCGGAATCTACCACTGGCCTTACTGAAGAATCTTCTACTGTGACAACATCTGAAAGTATCACTGCATCGACAATAGAATCATCGACAGAAACAGGAAGCTCTGAAGTAACAAGTTCAGCGGAATCTACCACTGGCCTTACTGAAGAATCTTCTACTGTGACAACATCTGAAAGTATCACTGCATCGACAATAGAATCATCAACAGAAACAGGAAGCTCTGAAGTAACAAGTTCAGCGGAATCTACCACTGGCCTTACTGAAGAATCTTCTACTGTGACAACATCTGAAAGTATCACTGCATCGACAATAGAATCATCAACAGAAACAGGAAGCTCTGAAGTAACAAGTTCAGCGGAATCTACCACTGGACTTACTGAAGAATCTTCTACTGTGACAACATCTGAAAGTATCACTGCATCGACAATAGAATCATCAACAGAAACAGGAAGCTCTGAAGTAACAAGTTCAGCGGAATCTACCACTGGCGTTACTGAAGAATCTTCTACTGTGACAACATCTGAAAGTGAAACTGCATCGACAATAGAATCATCACAGAAACAGAAAGCTCTGAAGTAACAAGTTCAGCGGTATCTACCACTGGCCTTACTGAAGAATCTTCTAGTTTGACAACATCTGAAAGTATCACTGCATCGACAATAGAATTATCGACAGAAACGGGAAGCTCTGAAGTAACAAGTTCAGCGGAATCTACCACTGGCTTTACTGAAGAATCTTCTACTTTGACAACATCTGAAAGTATCACTGCATCGACAATAGAATCATCAGCAGAAGCAGAAAGCTCTGAAGTAACAAGTTCAGTGGAATCTACCACTGGAGTTAGTGGAGAATCTTCTACTGTGACAACATCTGAAAGTGGAACTGCATCGACATTAGAATCATCAACAGAAACAGGAAGCTCTGAAATAACAAGTTCAGTGGAATCTACCACTGGAGTTAGTGAAGAATCTTCTACTGTGACAACATCTGAAAGTATCACTGCATCGACAATAGAATCATCAACAGAAACGGGAAGCTCTGAAGTAATAAGTTCTGTAGAATCTACCACTGGCCTTACTGAAGAATCTTCTACTGTGACAACATCTGAAAGTATCACTCCATCGACAATAGAATCATCAGCAGAAGCAGAAAGCTCTGAAGTAACACGTTCAGCGGAATCTACCACTGGCCTTACTGAAGAATCTTCTACTGTGACAACATCTGAAAGTATCACTGCATCGACAATAGAATTATCAACAGAAACGGGAAGCTCTGAAGTAACAAGTTCAGCGGAATCTACCACTGGCCTTACTGAAGAATCTTCTACTTTGACAACATCTGAAAGTATCACTGCATCGACAATAGAATCATCAGCAGAAGCAGAAAGCTCTGAAGTAACAAGTTCAGTGGAATCTACCACTGGAGTTAGTGGAGAATCTTCTGCTGTGACAACATCTGAAAGTATCACTGCATCGACAGAAGCAGGAAGCTCTGAAGTAACAAGTTCAGCGGAATCAACTACTGGAGTTAGTGAAGAATCTTCTGCTGTGACAACATCTGAAAGTATCACTGCATCGACAATAGAATTATCGACAGAAACAGGAAGCTCTGAAGTAACAAGTTCAGTAGAATCTACCACTGGAGCTAGTGAAGAATCTTCTGCTGTGACAACATCTGAAAGTATCACTGCATCGACAATAGAATCATCAACAGAAGCAGGAAGCTCAGAAGTAACAAGTTCAGCGGAATCTACCACTGGCCTTACTGAAGAATCTTCTACTTTGACAACATCTGAAAGTATCACTGCTTCGACAATAGAATCATCAACAGAAGCAGGAAGCTCAGAAGTAACAAGTTCAGCGGAATCTACCACTGGCCTTACTGAAGAATCTTCTACTGTGACAACATCTGAAAGTATCACTGCATCGACAGAAGCAGGAAGCTCTGAAGTAACAAGTTCAGCGGAATCAACTACTGGAGTTAGTGAAGAATCTTCTGCTGTGACAACATCTGAAAGTATCACTGCATCGACAATAGAATTATCGACAGAAACAGGAAGCTCTGAAGTAACAAGTTCAGTAGAATCTACCACTGGAGCTTAGTGAAGAATCTTCTGCTGTGACAACATCTGAAAGTATCACTGCATCGACAATAGAATCATCAACGAACAGGAAGCTCTGAAGTAACAAGTTCAGCGGAATCTACCACTGGAGTTACTGAAGAATCTTCTACTTTGACAACATCTGAAAGTGATCACTGCATCGACAATAGAATCATCAACAGAAGCAGGAAGCTCAGAAGTAACAAGTTCAGTGGAATCTACCACTGGAGCTAGTGAAGAATCTTCTGCTGTGACAACATCTGAAAGTATCACTGCATCGACAGAAGCAGGAAACTCTGAAGTAACAAGTTCAGCGGAATCTACCACTGGAGTTAGTGAAGAATCTTCTACTTTGACAACATCTGAAAGTGAAACTGCATCGACAATAGAATCATCAACGGAAACAGGAAGCTCTGAAGTAACAAGTTCAGCGGAATCTACCACTGGCCTTACTGAAGAATCTTCTACTGTGACAACATCTGAAAGTATCACTGCATCGACAGAAGCAGGAAACTCTGAAGTAACAAGTTCAGCGGAATCTACCACTGGAGTTAGTGAAGAATCTTCTACTTTGACAACATCTGAAAGTGAAACTGCATCGACAATAGAATCATCAACAGAAGCAGGAAGCTCAGAAGTAACAAGTTCAGTAGAATCTACCACTGGAGCTAGTGAAGAATCTTCTGCTGTGACAACATCTGAAAGTATCACTGCATCGACAATAGAATCATCAACGGAAACAGGAAGCTCTGAAGAAACAAGTTCAGTAGAATCTACCACTGGAGCTAGTGAAGAATCTTCTGCTGTGACAACATCTGAAAGTATCACTGCATCGACAATAGAATTATCGACAGAAACAGGAAGCTCTGAAGAAACAAGTTCAGTAGAATCTACCACTGGAGCTAGTGAAGAATCTTCTGCTGTGACAACATCTGAAAGTATCACTGCATCGACAATAGAATCATCAACAGAAACAGGAAGCTCTAAAATAACAAGTTCAGCGGAATCAACTACTGGAGTTAGTGAAGAATCTTCTACTTTGACAACATCTGAAAGTGAAACTGCATCGAGATTAGAATCATCAAAGGAAACAGGAAGCTCTGAAATAACAAGTTCAGCGGAATCAACTACTGGAGTTAGTGAAGAATCTTCTGCTGTGACAACATCTGAAAGTATCACTGCATCGACAATAGAATCATCAACAGAAACAGGAAGCTCTGAAGTAACAAGTTCAGTGGAATCTACCACTGGAGATAGTGAAGAATCTTCTGCTGTGACAACATCTGAAAGTATCACTGCATCGACATTAGAATCATCAACGGAAACAGGAAGCTCTGAAGTAACAAGTTCAGTAGAATCTACCACTGGAGCTAGTGAAGAATCTTCTGCTGTGACAACATCTGAAAGTATCACTGCATCGACAATAGAATCATCAACAGAAACAGGAAGCTCTAAAATAACAAGTTCAGCGGAATCAACTACTGGAGTTAGTGAAGAATCTTCTACTTTGACAACATCTGAAAGTGAAACTGCATCGAGATTAGAATCATCAAAGGAAACAGGAAGCTCTGAAATAACAAGTTCAGCGGAATCAACTACTGGAGTTAGTGAAGAATCTTCTGCTGTGACAACATCTGAAAGTATCACTGCATCGACAATAGAATCATCAACAGAAACAGGAAGCTCTGAAGTAACAAGTTCAGTGGAATCTACCACTGGAGTTAGTGAAGAGCCTTCTGTTGTGACAACATCTGAAATTATCACTGCATCGACAGAAGCAGGAAGCTCTGAAGTAACAAGTTCAGCGGAATCTACCACTGGCCTTACTGAAGCATCGTCTATTTTGACAACATCTGAAAGTATCACTGCATCGACAATAGAATCATCAACGGAAACAGGAAGCTCTGAAATAACAAGTTCAGCTGAATCAACTACTGGAGTTAGTGAAGAATCTTCTGCTGTGACAACATCTGAAAGTATCACTGCATCGACATTAGAATCATCAACGGAAACAGGAAGCTCTGAAGTAACAAGTTCAGTGGAATCTACCACTGGAGTTAGTGAAGAGCCTTCTGTTGTGACAACATCTGAAATTATCACTGCATCGACAGAAGCAGGAAGCTCTGAAGTAACAAGTTCAGCGGAATCTACCACTGGCCTTACTGAAGCATCGTCTATTTTGACAACATCTGAAAGTATCACTGCATCGACAATAGAATCATCAACGGAAACAGGAAGCTCTGAAATAACAAGTTCAGCTGAATCAACTACTGGAGTTAGTGAAGAATCTTCTGCTGTGACAACATCTGAAAGTATCACTGCATCGACATTAGAATCATCAACGGAAACAGGAAGCTCTGAAGTAACAAGTTCAGTAGAATCTACCACTGGAGCTAGTGAAGAATCTTCTGCTGTGACAACATCTGAAAGTATCACTGCATCGACAATAGAATCATCAACAGAAACAGGAAGCTCTAAAATAACAAGTTCAGCGGAATCAACTACTGGAGTTAGTGAAGAATCTTCTACTTTGACAACATCTGAAAGTGAAACTGCATCGAGATTAGAATCATCAAAGGAAACAGGAAGCTCTGAAATAACAAGTTCAGCGGAATCAACTACTGGAGTTAGTGAAGAATCTTCTGCTGTGACAACATCTGAAAGTATCACTGCATCGACAATAGAATCATCAACAGAAACAGGAAGCTCTGAAGTAACAAGTTCAGTGGAATCTACCACTGGAGTTAGTGAAGAGCCTTCTGTTGTGACAACATCTGAAATTATCACTGCATCGACAGAAGCAGGAAGCTCTGAAGTAACAAGTTCAGCGGAATCTACCACTGGCCTTGCTGCAGAATCTTCTACTTTGACAACATCTGAAAGTGAAACTGCATCGACATTAGAATCATCAACGGAAACAGGAAGCTCTGAAATAACAAGTTCAGTGGAATCTACCACTGGAGTTAGTGAAGAGCCTTCTCCTGTGACAACATCTGAAAGTATCACTGCATCGACAGAAGCAGGAAGCTCTGAAGTAACAAGTTCAGCGGAATCTACCACTGGCCTTGCTGCAGAATCTTCTACTTTGACAACATCTGAAAGTGAAACTGCATCGACATTAGAATCATCAACGGAAACAGGAAGCTCTGAAATAACAAGTTCAGTGGAATCTACCACTGGAGTTAGTGAAGAATCTTCTGCTGTGACAACATCTGAAAGTATCACTGCATCGACATTAGAATCATCAACGGAAACAGGAAGCTCTGAAGTAACAAGTTCAGTAGAATCTACCACTGGAGTTAGTGAAGAATCTTCTGCTGTGACAACATCTGAAAGTATCACTGCATCGACATTAGAATCATCAACGGAAACAGGAAGCTCTGAAATAACAAGTTCAGTGGAATCTACCACTGGAGTTAGTGAAGAATCTTCTGCTGTGACAACATCTGAAAGTATCACTGCATCGACATTAGAATCATCAACGGAAACAGGAAGCTCTGAAGTAACAAGTTCAGTAGAATCTACCACTGGAGCTAGTGAAGAATCTTCTGCTGTGACAACATCTGAAAGTATCACTGCATCGACAATAGAATCATCAACAGAAACAGGAAGCTCTAAAATAACAAGTTCAGCGGAATCAACTACTGGAGTTAGTGAAGAATCTTCTACTTTGACAACATCTGAAAGTGAAACTGCATCGAGATTAGAATCATCAAAGGAAACAGGAAGCTCTGAAATAACAAGTTCAGCGGAATCAACTACTGGAGTTAGTGAAGAATCTTCTGCTGTGACAACATCTGAAAGTATCACTGCATCGACAATAGAATCATCAACAGAAACAGGAAGCTCTGAAGTAACAAGTTCAGTGGAATCTACCACTGGAGTTAGTGAAGAGCCTTCTGTTGTGACAACATCTGAAATTATCACTGCATCGACAGAAGCAGGAAGCTCTGAAATAACAAGTTCAGTGGAATCTACCACTGGAGTTAGTGAAGAATCTTCTACTTTGACAACATCTGAAAGTGAAACTGCATCGACAATAGAATCATCAACAGAAACGGGAAGCTCTGAAGTAACAAGTTCAGTGGAATCTACCACTGGCCTTACTGAAGAATCTTCTACTTTGACAACATCTGAAAGTGAAACTGCATCGACATTAGAATCATCAACGGAAACAGGAAGCTCTGAAGTAACAAGTTCAGTGGAATCTACCACTGGAGTTAGTGAAGAGCCTTCTGCTGTGACAACATCTGAAAGAATCATCGACAGAACAGGAAGCTCTGAAGTAACAAGTTCAGCGGAATCTACCACTGGCCTTCTGAGAATCTTCTACTTTGACAACATCTGAAAGTGAAACTGCATCGACATTAGAATCATCAACGGAAACAGGAAGCTCTGAAATAACAAGTTCAGCGGAATCTACCACTGGAGTTAGTGAAGAATCTTCTACTGTGACAACATCTGAAAGTATCACTGCATCGACAATAGAATCATCAACAGAAACAGGAAGCTCTGAAGTAACAAGTTCAGCGGAATCTACCACTGGCCTTACTGAAGAATCTTCTACTGTGACAACATCTGAAAGTGAAACTGCATCGACAATAGAATCATCAACAGAAACGGGAAGCTCTGAAGTAACAAGTTCAGCGGAATCTACCACTGGCCTTACTGAAGAATCTTCTACTTTGACAACATCTGAAAGTGAAACTGCATCGACATTAGAATAATCAACGGAAACAGGAAGCTCTGAAATAACAAGTTCAGCGGAATCTACCACTGGCCTTACTGAAGAATCTTCTACTGTGACAACATCTGAAAGTATCACTGCATCGACATTAGAATCATCAACGGAAACAGGAAGCTCTGAAGTAACAAGTTCAGCAACGGATGAACTCGCTGTGACAACATCTGAAAGTGAAACTGCATCGACAATAGAATCATCAACAGAAACGGGAAGCTCTGAAGTAGCAAGTTCAGCGGAATCTACCACTGGCCTTACTGAAGAATCTTCTACTGTGACAACATCTGAAAGTATCACTGCATCGACAATAGAATCATCAACAGAAACAGGAAGCTCTGAAGTAACAAGTTCAGCGGAATCTACCACTGGCCTTACTGAAGAATCTTCTACTGTGACAACATCTGAAAGTATCACTGCATCGACAATAGAATCATCAACAGAAACAGGAAGCTCTGAAGTAACAAGTTCAGCGGAATCGACCACTGGCCTTACTGAAGAATCTTCTACTGTGACAACATCTGAAAGTGAAACTGCATCGACAATAGAATCATCAACAGAAACAGGAAGCTCTGAAGTAACAAGTTCAGCGGAATCTACCACTGGCCTTACTGAAGAATCTTCTACTTTGACAACATCTGAAAGTATCACTGCATCGACAATAGAATCATCAACAGAAGCAGGAAGCTCTGAAGTAACAAGTTCAGCGGAATCTACCACTGGCCTTACTGAAGAATCTTCTACGACAACTCTGAAGTAACACGAAACAACTGAAAGCGAAACTGCATCGACAATAGAATATCGACAGAAACAGGAAGCTCTGAAGTAACAAGTTCAGCGGAATCACCACTGGCCTTACTGAAGAATCTTCTACTGTGACAACATCTGAAAGTGAACCTGCATCGACAATAGAATCATCAACAGAAACAGGAAGCTCTGAAGTAACAAGTTCAGCGGAATCTACCACTGGCCTTACTGAAGAATCTTCTACTTTGACAACATCTGAAAGTATCACTGCATCGACAATAGAATCATCAACAGAAGCAGGAAGCTCTGAAATAACAAGTTCAGCGGAATCTACCACTGGAGTTAGTGAAGAATCTTCTACTGTGACAACATCTGAAAGTATCACTGCATCGACAATAGAATCATCAACAGAAACGGGAAGCTCTGAAGTAACAAGTTCAGCGGAATCTACCACTGGCCTTACTGAAGAATCTTCTACTGTGACAACATCTGAAAGTGAACCTGCATCGACAATAGAATCATCAACAGAAACGGGAAGCTCTGAAGTAACAAGTTCAGCGGAATCTACCACTGGCCTTACTGAAGAATCTTCTACTGTGACAACATCTGAAAGTATCACTGCATCGACAATAGAATCATCAACAGAAACAGGAAGCTCTGAAGTAACAAGTTCAGTGGAATCTACCACTGGAGTTAATGAAGAATCTTCTGCTGTGACAACATCTGAAAGTATCACTGCATCGACAATAGAATCATCAACAGAAACGGGAAGCTCTGAAGTAACAAGTTCAGCGGAATCTACCACTCTAGTTAGTGAAGAATCTTCTGTTGTGACAACATCTGAAAGTATCACTGCATCGACAATAGAATCATCAACAGAAACAGGAAGCTCTGAAGTAACAAGTTCAGCGGAATCTACCACTGGAGTTACTGAAGAATCTTCTACTGTGACAACATCTGAAAGTATCACTGCATCGACAATAGAATCATCAACAGAAACAGGAAGCTCTGAAGTAACAAGTTCAGCGGAATCTACCACTGGAGTTAGTGAAGAATCTTCTACTTGTGACAACATCTGAAAGTGAAACTGCATCGACAATAGAATCATCAACGGAAACAGGAAGCTCTGAAGTAACAAGTTCAGTAGAATCTACCACTGGAGCTAGTGAAGAATCTTCTGCTGTGACAACATCTGAAAGTACGCATCGACAATAGAATCATCAACAGAAACGGAAGCTCTAAATAACAAGTTCAGCGGAATCAACTACTGGAGTTAGTGAAGAATCTTCTGCTGTGACAACATCTGAAAGTACACTGCATCGACAATAGAATCATCAACAGAAACAGGAAGCTCTGAAGTAACAAGTTCAGTGGAATCTACCACTGGAGCTTAGCTGAAGAATCTGTCCACTTGTGACAACATCTGAAAGTGATACACTGCATCGACAATAGAATCATCAACGGAAACAGGAAGCTCTGAAGTAACAAGTTCAGCGGAATCTACCACTGGCCTTACTGAAGAATCTTCTACTGTGACAACATCTGAAAGTATCACTGCATCGACAATAGAATCATCAACAGAAACAGGAAGCTCTGAAGTAACAAGTTCAGCGGAATCTACCACTGGAGCTAGTGAAGAATCTTCTGCTGTGACAACATCTGAAAGTATCACTGCATCGACATTAGAATCATCAACGGAAACAGGAAGCTCTGAAGTAACAAGTTCAGTAGAATCTACCACTGGAGCTAGTGAAGAATCTGCTGCTCTACTGTGAGCAACATCTGAAAGTGAAACTCTAGTCGACAATCGAATCATCAACAGCAAACGGGAAGCTCTGAAATAACAAGTTCAGCGGAATCTTCCACTCGAGTTAGTGAAGAATCTTCTGCTGTGACAACATCTGAAAGTATCACTGCATCGACAATAGAATCATCAACAGAAACAGGAAGCTCTGAAGTAACAAGTTCAGCGGAATCTACCACTGGCCTTACTGAAGAATCTTCTACTGTGACAACATCTGAAAGTGAACCTGCATCGACAATAGAATCATCAACAGAAACGGGAAGCTCTGAAGTAACAAGTTCAGCGGAATCTACCACTGGCCTTACTGAAGAATCTTCTACTGTGACAACATCTGAAAGTACACTGCATCGACATCAGAATCATCAACAGAAACAGGAAGCTCTGAAGTAACAAGTTCAGTGGAATCTTCCACTGGAGTTAATGAAGAATCTTCTGCTGTGACAACATCTGAAAGTACACTGCATCGACAATAGAATCATCAACAGAAACAGGAAGCTCTGAAGTAACAAGTTCAGCGGAATCTACCACTGGCCTTACTGAAGAATCTTCTACTGTGACAACATCTGAAAGTATCACTGCATCGACAATAGAATCATCAACAGAAACGGGAAGCTCTGAAGTAACAAGTTCAGCGGAATCTACCACTGGCCTTACTGAAGAATCTTCTACTGTGACAACATCTGAAAGTGAAACTGCATCGACAATAGAATCATCAACAGAAACAGGAAGCTCTGAAGTAACAAGTTCAGCGGAATCTACCACTGGCCTTACTGAAGAATCTTCTACTGTGACAACATCTGAAAGTATCACTGCATCGACAATAGAATCATCAACAGAAACAGGAAGCTCTGAAGTAACAAGTTCAGCGGAATCTACCACTGGAGTTACTGAAGAATCTTCTACTGTGACAACATCTGAAAGTATCACTGCATCGACAATAGAATCATCAACAGAAACAGGAAGCTCTGAAGTAACAAGTTCAGCGGAATCTACCACTGGTTACTGAAGATCTTCTACTGTGACACACTGAAGAATCTTCTACTGTGACAACATCTGAAAGTGAAACTGCATCGACAATAGAATCATCAACAGAAACAGGAAGCTCTGAAGTAACAAGTTCAGCGGAATCTACCACTGGAGTTAGTGAAGAATCTTCTACTGTGACAACATCTGAAAGTATCACTGCATCGACAATAGAATCATCAACAGAAACAGGAAGCTCTGAAGTAACAAGTTCAGCGGAATCTACCACTGGCCTTACTGAAGAATCTTCTACTTTGACAACATCTGAAAGTGAAACTGCATCGACAATAGAATCATCAACAGAAACAGGAAGCTCTGAAGTAACAAGTTCAGCGGAATCTACCACTGGCCTTACTGAAGAATCTTCTACTTTGACAACATCTGAAAGTGAAACTGCATCGACAATAGAATCATCAACGGAAACAGGAAGCTCTGAATACGTCAGGATCACACTGGTTAGTGAAGAATCTTCTACTTGACACATCTGAAAGTAACTGCATCGACATAGAATCATCAACGAAACAGGAAGCTCTGAAGTAACAAGTTCAGCGGACACCACTGATATGAAGAATCTTCTACTGTGACAACATCTGAAAGTGAAACTGCATCGACATTAGAATCATCAACGGAAACAGGAAGCTCTGAAGTAACAAGTTCAGCGGAATCTACCACTGGCGTTACTGAAGAATCTTCTACTGTGACAACATCTGAAAGTGAAACTGCATCGACATTAGAATCATCAACAGAAACAGGAAGCTCTGAAGTAACAAGTTCAGCGGAATCTACCACTGGCCTTACTGAAGAATCTTCTACTGTGACAACATCTGAAAGTGAAACTGCATCGACAATAGAATCATCAACAGAAACAGGAAGCTCTGAAGTAACAAGTTCAGCGGAATCTACCACTGGCGTTACTGAAGAATCTTCTACTGTGACAACATCTGAAAGTATCACTGCATCGACAATAGAATCATCGACAGAAACAGGAAGCTCTGAAGTAACAAGTTCAGCGGAATCTACCACTGGACTTACTGAAGAATCTTCTACTGTGACAACATCTGAAAGTGAAACTGCATCGACAATAGAATCATCAACAGAAACGGGAAGCTCTGAAGTAACAAGTTCAGCGGAATCTACCACTGGCCTTACTGAAGAATCTTCTACTTTGACAACATCTGAAAGTGAAACTGCATCGACATTAGAATCATCAACGGAAACAGGAAGCTCTGAAGTAACAAGTTCAGCGGAATCTACCACTGGAGTTACTGAAGAATCTTCTACTTTGACAACATCTGAAAGTGAAACTGCATCGACATTAGAATCATCAACGGAAACAGGAAGCTCTGAAGTAACAAGTTCAGCGGAATCTACCACTGGAGTTAGTGAAGAATCTTCTACTGTGACAACATCTGAAAGTGAAACTGCATCGACAATAGAATCATCAACAGAAACAGGAAGCTCTGAAGTAACAAGTTCAGCGGAATCTACCACTGGCCTTACTGAAGAATCTTCTACTGTGACAACATCTGAAAGTATCACTGCATCGACAATAGAATCATCAACAGAAACAGGAAGCTCTGAAGTAACAAGTTCAGCGGAATCTACCACTGGCCTTACTGAAGAATCTTCTACTTTGACAACATCTGAAAGTGAAACTGCATCGACATTAGAATCATCAACGGAAACAGGAAGCTCTGAAGTAACAAGTTCAGCGGAATCTACCACTGGAGTTAGTGAAGAATCTTCTACTGTGACAACATCTGAAAGTATCACTGCATCGACATTAGAATCATCAACGGAAACAGGAAGCTCTGAAGTAACAAGTTCAGCGGAATCTACCACTGGAGTTACTGAAGAATCTTCTACTGTGACAACATCTGAAAGTATCACTGCATCGACAATAGAATCATCAACAGAAACGGGAAGCTCTGAAGTAACAAGTTCAGCGGAATCTACCACTGGCCTTACTGAAGAATCTTCTACTGTGACAACATCTGAAAGTATCACTGCATCGACAATAGAATCATCAACAGAAACGGGAAGCTCTGAAGTAACAAGTTCAGCGGAATCTACCACTGGCCTTACTGAAGAATCTTCTACTTTGACAACATCTGAAAGTGAACACTGCATCGACAATAGAATTATCGACAGAAACAGGAAGCTCTGAAGTAACAAGTTCAGCGGAATCTACCACTGGCCTTACTGAAGAATCTTCTACTGTGACAACATCTGAAAGTGAACCTGCATCGACAATAGAATCATCAACAGAAACAGGAAGCTCTGAAGTAACAAGTTCAGCGGAATCTACCACTGGCATTACTGAAGAATCTTCTACTTTGACAACATCTGAAAGTATCACTGCATCGACAATAGAATCATCAACAGAAGCAGGAAGCTCTGAAATAACAAGTTCAGCGGAATCTTCCACTCGAGTTAGTGAAGAATCTTCTGCTGTGACAACATCTGAAAGTATCACTGCATCGACAATAGAATCATCAACAGAAACGGGAAGCTCTGAAGTAACAAGTTCAGCGGAATCGACCACTGGCCTTACTGAAGAATCTTCTACTGTAACAACATCTGAAAGTGAACCTGCATCGACAATAGAATCATCAACAGAAACGGGAAGCTCTGAAGTAACAAGTTCAGCGGAATCTACCACTCTAGTTAGTGAAGAATCTTCTGTTGTGACAACATCTGAAAGTATCACTGCATCGACAATAGAGTCATCAACAGAAACGGGAAGCTCTGAAGTAACAAGTTCAGCGGAATCTACCACTGGAGTTAGTGAAGAATCTTCTGCTGTGACAACATCTGAAAGTATCACTGCATCGACAATAGAGTCATCAACAGAAACGGGAAGCTCTGAAGTAACAAGTTCAGCGGAATCTACCACTGGAGTTAGTGAAGAATCTTCTGCTGTGACAACATCTGAAAGTATCACTGCATCGACAATAGAATCATCGACAGAAGCAGGAAGCTCTGAAGTAACAAGTTCAGTGGAATCTACCACTGGCGTTACTGAAGAATCTTCTACTTTGACATCTGAAAGTATCACTGCATCGACAATAGAATCATCGACAGAAGCAGGAAGCTCTGAAGTAACAAGTTCAGTGGAATCTACCACTCTAGTTAGTGAAGAATCTTCTGCTGTGACAACATCTGAAAGTGAAACTGCATCGTCATTAGAATCATCAACGGAAACAGGAAGCTCTAAAATAACAAGTTCAGTGGAATCTACCACTGGCCTTACTGAAGAATCTTCTACTTTGACATCTGAAAGTATCACTGCATCGACAATAGAATCATCGACAGAAGCAGGAAGCTCTGAAGTAACAAGTTCAGTGGAATCTACCACTCTAGTTAGTGAAGAATCTTCTGCTGTGACAACATCTGAAAGTGAAACTGCATCGTCATTAGAATCATCAACGGAAACAGGAAGCTCTGAAGTAACAAGTTCAGCGGAGTCTACCACTGGAGTTAGTGAAGAATCTTCTGCTGTGACAACATCTGAAAGTATCACAGCATCAACAATAGAATCATCAACAGAAACGGGAAGCTCTGAAGTAACAAGTTCAGCGGCGTCTACCACTGGACTTACTGAAGAATCTTCTGCTGTGACAACATCTGAAAGTATCACTGCATCGACAATAGAATCATCAACAGAAGCAGGAAGCTCTGAAGTAACAAGTTCAGTGGAATCTACCACTGGAGTTAGTGAAGAATCTTCTGCTGTGACAACATCTGAAAGTATCACTGCATCGACAATAGAATCATCAACAGAAGCAGGAAGCTCTGAAGTAACAAGTTCAGCGGAATCTACCCTTGGCCTTACTGAAGAATCTTCTACTGTGAAAGCATCTGAAAGTATCACTGCATCGACAATAGAATCACCAACAGAAACAGGAAGCTCTGAAGTAACAAGTTCAGCGGAATCTACCACTGGAGTTAGTGAAGAATCTTCTACTGTGAAAGCATCTGAAAGTATCACTGCATCGACAATAGAATCATCAACAGAAGCAGGAAGCTCTGAAGTAACAAGTTCAGCGGAGTCTACCACTGGACTTACTGAAGAATCTTCTGCTGTGACAACATCTGAAAGTATCACTGCATCGACAATAGAATCATCAACAGAAGCAGGAAGCTCTGAAGTAACAAGTTCAGCGGAATCTACCCTTGGCCTTACTGAAGAATCTTCTACTGTGAAAGCATCTGAAAGTATCACTGCATCGACAATAGAATCACCAACAGAAACAGGAAGCTCTGAAGTAACAAGTTCAGCGGAATCTACCACTGGAGTTAGTGAAGAATCTACTGTGACAACATCTGAAAGTATCACTGCATCGACAATAGAATCATCAACAGAAGCAGGAAGCTCTGAAGTAACAAGTTCAGCGGAGTCTACCACTGGACTTACTGAAGAATCTTCTGCTGTGACAACATCTGAAAGTATCACTGCATTGACAATAGAATCATCAACAGAAGCAGGAAGCTCTGAAGTAACAAGTTCAGCGGAGTCTACCACTGGACTTACTGAAGAATCTTTTGCTGTGACAACATCTGAAAGTATCACTGCATCGACAATAGAATCATCAACGGAAACAGGAAGCTCTGAATTAACAAGTTCAGCGGAATCTACCCTTGGCCTTACTGAAGAATCTTCTACTGTGAAAGCATCTGAAAGTATCACTGCATCGACAATAGAATCACCAACAGAAACAGGAAGCTCTGAAGTAACAAGTTCAGTGGAATCTACCACTGGAGTTAGTGAAGAATCTTCTGCTGTTACAACATCTGAAAGTGAAACTGCATCGACAATAGAATCATCAACAGAAACGGGAAGCTCTGAAGTAACAAGTTCAGCGGAATCGACCACTGGTCTTACTGAAGAATCTTCTACTGTGAAAGCATCTGAAAGTATCACTGCATCGACAATAGAATCACCAACAGAAATAGGAAGCTCTGAAGTAACAAGTACAGCGGAATCTACCACTGGAGTTAGTGAAGAATCTACTGTGACAACATCTGAAAGTATCACTGCATCGACAATAGAATCATCAACAGAAACGGGAAGCTCTGAAATAACAAGTTCAGCGGAATCTACCCTTGGCCTTACTGAAGAATCTTCTACTTTGACAACATCTGAAAGTATCACTGCATCGACAATAGAATCATCAACGGAAACAGGAAACTCTGAAGTAACAAGTTCAGCGGAATCTACCCTTGGCCTTACTGAAGAATCTTCTACTTTGACAACATCTGAAAGTATCACTGCATCGACAATAGAATCATCAACAGAAACTGGAAGCTCTGAAGTAACAAGTTCAGCGGAATCTACCACTTTACTTACTGAAGAATCTTCTACTATAATAACATCTGAAAGTATCACTGCATCGACAATAGAATCATCAACAGAAACAGGAAGCTCTGAAGTAACAAGTACAGCGGAATCTACCACTGGAGTTAGTGAAGAATCTTCTACTATAATAACATCTGAAAGTATCACTGCATCGACAATAGAATCATCAACAGAAACTGGAAGCTCTGAAGTAACAAGTTCAGCGGAATCTACCACTTTACTTACTGAAGAATCTTCTACTGTGACAACATCTGAAAGTGAAACTGCATCGACAATAGAATCATCAACAGAAACTGGAAGCTCTGAAGTAACAAGTTCAGCGGAATCTACCACTGGAGTTAGTGAAGAATCTACTGTGACAACATCTGAAAGTGAAACTGCATCGACAATAGAATCATCAACAGAAACTGGAAGCTCTGAAGTAACAAGTTCAGCGGAATCTACCACTGGAGTTAGTGAAGAATCTTCTACTGTGACAACATCTGAAAGTGAAACTGCATCGACAATAGAATCATCAACAGAAACTTTAAGCTCTGAAGTAACAAGTTCAGCAGAATCTTCTACTGGACTTACTGAAGAATCTTCTACTATAATAACATCTGAAAATATCACTGCATCGACAATAGAATCATCAACAGAAACAGGAAGCTCTGAAGTAACAAGTTCAGCGGAATCAACCACTGGAGTTAGTGAAGAATCTTCTACTGTGACAACATCTGAAAGTGAAACTGCATCGACAATAGAATCATCAACAGAAACTGGAAGCTCTGAAGTAACAAGTTCAGCGGAATCTACCACTGGAGTTAGTGAAGAATCTACTGTGACAACATCTGAAAGTGAAACTGCATCGACAGAAACAGGAAGCTCTGAAGTAACAAGTTCAGCGGAATCTACCACTGGAGTTAGTGAAGAATCTACTGTGACAACATCTGAAAGTGAAACTGCATCGACAATAGAATCATCAACAGAAACATTAAGCTCTGAAGTAACAAGTTCAGCGGAATCTACCACTGGAGTTAGTGAAGAATCTTCTACTGTGACAACATCTGAAAGTATCACTGCATCGACAATAGAATCATCAACAGAAACTGGAAGCTCTGAAGTAACAAGTTCAGCGGAATCTACCACTGGAGTTAGTGAAGAATCTACTGTGACAACATCTGAAAGTGAAACTGCATCGACAATAGAATCATCAACAGAAACATTAAGCTCTGAAGTAACAAGTTCAGCGGAATCTACCACTGGACATACTGAAAAATCTTCTACTGTGACAACATCTGAAAGTATCACTGCATCGACAATAGAATCATCAACAGAAACTGGAAGCTCTGAAGTAACAAGTTCAGCGGAATCTACCACTCGAGTTAGTGAAGAAACTTCTACTGTGACAACATCTGAAAGTGAAACTGCATCGACAATAGAATCATCAACAGAAACAGGAAGCTCTGAACTAACAAGTTCAGCGGAATCTACCACTGGAGTTAGTGAAGAATCTACTGTGACAACATCTGAAAGTGAAACTGCATCGACAATAGAATCATCAACAGAAACTTTAAGCTCTGAAGTAACAAGTTCAGCAGAATCTACCACTGGACTTAGTGAAGAATCTACTGTGACAACATCTGAAAGTGAAACAGCATCGACAATAGAATCATCAACAGAAACAGGAAGCTCTGAAGTAACAAGTTCAGCGGAATCAACCACTGGAGTTAGTGAAGAATCTTCTACTGTGACAACATCTGAAAGTATCACTGCATCGACAATAGAATCATCAACAGAAACTGCAAGCTCTGAAGTAACAAGTTCAGCGGAATCTACCACTGGAGTTAGTGAAGAAACTTCTACTGTGACAACATCTGAAAGTATCACTGCATCGACAATAGAATCATCAACAGAAACTGCAAGCTCTGAAGTAACAAGTTCAGCGGAATCAACCACTGGAGTTAGTGAAGAATCTTCTACTGTGACAACATCTGAAAGTATCACTGCATCGACAATAGAATCATCAACAGAAACTGCAAGCTCTGAAGTAACAAGTTCAGCGGAATCTACCACTGGAGTTAGTGAAGAAACTTCTACTGTGACAACATCTGAAAGTATCACTGCATCGACAATAGAATCATCAACAGAAACTTTAAGCTCTGAAGTAACAAGTTCAGCAGAATCTTCTACTGGACTTACTGAAGAATCTTCTACTATAATAACATCTGAAAGTATCACTGCATCGACAATAGAATCATCAACAGAAACAGGAAGCTCTGAAGTAACAAGTTCAGCGGAATCAACCACTGGAGTTAGTGAAGAATCTTCTACTGTGACAACATCTGAAAGTATCACTGCATCGACAATAGAATCATCAACAGAAACTGCAAGCTCTGAAGTAACAAGTTCAGCGGAATCTACCACTGGAGTTAGTGAAGAAACTTCTACTGTGACAACATCTGAAAGTGAAACAGCATCGACAATAGAATCATCAACAGAAACATTAAGCTCTGAAGTAACAAGTTCAGCGGAATCTACCACTGGACTTAGTGAAGAATCTACTGTGACAACATCTGAAAGTGAAACTGCATCGACAATAGAACCATCAACAGAAACAGGAAGCTCTGAAGTAACAAGTTCAGCGGAATCTACCACTGGACTTAGTGAAGAATCTACTGTGACTACATCTGAAAGAGAAACTGCATCGACAATAGAATTATCAACAGAAACAGGAAGCTCGGAAGTAACACGTTCAGCGGAATCTACCACTAGAGTTAGTGAAGGTTCTTCTACTGTGACAACATCTGAACAAGAAACTGCATCGACAATAGAATCATCAACCGAAACTGGAAGCTCTGAAGTAACAGATTCCGCGGAGTCTACCACTGGAGTTAGTGAAGAAACTTCTACTGTGACAACATCTGAAAGTGAAACTGCATCGACAATAGAATCATCAACAGAAACAGGAAGCTCTGAAGTAACAAGTTCAGCGGAATCTACCACTGGAGTTAGTGAAGAAACTTCTACTGTGACAACATCTGAAAGTGAAACTGCATCGACAATAGAACCATCAACAGAAACAGGAAGCTCTGAAGTAACAAGTTCAGCGGAATCTACCACTGGAGTTAGTGAAGAAACTTCTACTGTGACAACATCTGAAAGTGAAACTGCATCGACAATAGAATCATCAACAGAAACAGGAAGCTCTGAACTAACAAGTACGGCGGAATCTACCACTGGACTTAGTGAAGAATCTACTGTGCCAACATCTGAAAGAGAAACTGCATCGACAATAGAATTATCAACAGAAACAGGAAGCTCGGAAGTAACAAGTTCAGCGGAATCTACCACTGGAGTTAGTGAAGGTTCTTCTACTGTGACAACATCTGAACAAGAAACTGCATCGACAATAGAATCATCAACCGAAACTGGAAGCTCTGAAGTAACAGATTCCGCGGAGTCTACCACTGGAGTTAGTGAAGAAACTTCTACTGTGACAACATCTGAAAGTGAAACTGCATCGACAATAGAATCGTCAACAGAAACAGGAAGCTCTGAAGTAACAAGTTCAGCGGAATCTACCACTGGAGTTAGTGAAGAAACTTCTACTGTGACAACATCTGAAAGTGAAACTGCATCGACAATAGAACCATCAGCAGAAACAGGAAGCTCTGAAGTAACAAGTACGGCGGAATCTACCACTGGACTTAGTGAAGAATCTACTGTGCCAACATCTGAAAGTGAAACTGCATCGACAATAGAATCATCAACAGAAACAGGAAGCTCTGAAGTAACAAGTTCAGCGGAATCTACCACAGGAGTTAGTGAAGAAACTTCTACTGTGACAACATCTGAACAAGAAACTGCATCGACAATAGAATCATCAAGCGAAACTGGAAGCTCTGAAGTAACAGATTCCGCGGAGTCTACCACTGGAGTTAGTGAAGAAACTTCTACTGTGACAACATCTGAAAGTGAAACTGCATCGACAATAGAATCATCAACAGAAACAGGAAGCTCTGAAGTAACAAGTTCAGCGGAATCTACCACTGGAGTTAGTGAAGAAACTTCTACTGTGACAACATCTGAAAGTGAAACTGCATCGACAATAGAACCATCAACAGAAACAGGAAGCTCTGAAGTAACAAGTACGGCGGAATCTACCACTGGACTTAGTGAAGAATCTACTGTGCCAACATCTGAAAGTGAAACTGCATCGACAATAGAATTATCAACAGAAACAGGAAGCTCTGAAGTAACAAGTTCAGCGGAATCTACCACTGGACTTAGTGAAGGTTCTTCTACTGTGACAACATCTGAACAAGAAACTGCATCGACAAAAGAATTATCAACAGAAACAGGAAGCTCTGAAGTAACAAGTTCAGCGGAATCTACCACTGGAGTTAGTGAAGAAATTTCTACTGTGACAACATCTGAACAAGAAACTGCATCGACAATAGAATTATCAACAGAAACAGGAAGCTCTGAAGTAACAAGTTCAGCGGAATCTACCACTGGACTTAGTGCAGGTTCTTCTACTGTGACAACATCTGAACAAGAAACTGCATCGACAATAGAATTATCAACAGAAACAGGAAGCTCTGAAGTAACAAGTTCAGCGGAATCTACCACTGGACTTAGTGAAGGTTCTTCTACTGTGACAACATCTGAACAAGAAACTGCATCGACAATAGAATTATCAACAGAAACAGGAAGCTCTGAAGTAACAAGTTCGGCGGAATCTACCACTGGAGTTAGTGAAAAATTTTCAACTATAACAACATCAGAATCTATAACTTCATCGAAAATGGAATCGCCAACTGTTAGTTCGGCACAAACTGAAGTAAGTCAACCGCAGTCTACGATTGAAGCAGCCTCCCAATCTTTAACTGAACTGACAACCCAACTGTCAATTGATACAGCTGAAGTAACTGAGTATTCTTCAGAGCTTACGTCTGAGACAACGAAAAGTACTTCAAAGGGAAATTATTAATTAGATCGACTTTGGGGATGTTGATAGATGGCAGCAGAGAACAAAAATTAATTGTTTTTCTCAATATTCCACAAGAGAAGAAACCCACTTCAGAATGTAGGACTATACCACTGAGTAGACTCTATACCACTAGAGTGAATATGAAAGCGTATCTCCCTTTCTAGTTACTTTATGTTTTTGCAGTTGAACTGCTATTTCATTTATGTACCACAAGGAATGCAAAACTAGTACGATTAATAAGATATAGAGAGTCGTCAGTTGAGCGTGAGGCAGGACTTAGCAGAAACAGTAATAGGTATAGATCCCAGTGCAACTAGCCGTGCAAAGCCGTTGCTGGTCGCCAGTTATAGATATTTCGATATACAATTTTATAGTTTTAATTTTGGGTAACCGATTTTGTTGTAAAATATTCGAATACCATACTTATATAGTGTGACGCTGTGGTAACTTAATTACTCGGTTTCTCAATCTAGGGTCATCCAACATCCACTGAGACTGAGGCCAGTAGCACGGGCGTCATATCATCGGAGGTCACAATCACTGATATTACAACAACTGAAATCCCAACATCCTCGGAATTCACAGCTACGGGGATGCAAACAGAGATGAGCACAGAGGCTAGTCGTATATCCTTTAATTCTTATTTAATACCTATTCGATCATTTTAATGAAAATTATTACAGATTCCAGAGGATATTTTTACCAAGAAGCTAAAGGAACTGGTCAAGAAATACAAATGCAGGCCAGGTTGTACAGCAAATAATTCTGAATTTGAAGAACATATGAAGATCGTGAAATATGGCATCTCGTTGCCAAGCGAGGAGATTGCTGAGAAAGCTGAGATTTACGCCAAATTCTTGCTCTACGACAAGGACAGAATTGAATTAGAGGCGTATTTGAAACACAAACTGAATATTATTAAGCAAAATCTGGAGCAAAACGATATTTCAGAGAAGTGTCGAGAGTATTTCGATAAATTGAAAGATGTTTATGAAGCATTGTGCACGGCATCCAATGAAGCTAAATGGAATAGAATAATCGAGCAGGACTTGGAATGCGATGATCTTCTGACAACAGAAATCGCCAGCACTGAAACCGCAACGACTGAAGTCGAAACTACGGAAATTCCAACCTCCATTAGCACAGAAACCGCAACGACTGAAGTCGAAACTACGGAAATTCCAACCACCATTAGCACAGAGGTAAGTTGAATTTGAAAAATGTTTCGTTTTCTGGTCTTCTAAATTAGTTAATCAAATTATGTTCAGATTCCAGTTGAAGATTCGGAAGATATATTTACCAAGAAGCTTAAGGAACAGGTCAAAAAGTACAAATGCAGGCCAGGTTGTACAGCAAATAATTCTGAATTTGAAGAACATATGAAGATCGTGAAATATGGCATCTCGTTGCCAAGCGAGGAGATTGCTGAGAAAGCTGAAATTTATGCCAAATTCCTGATCTACGACAAGGACAGAATTGAATTAGAGGCGTATTTGAAAGACAAACTGAATATTATTAAGCAAAATCTGGAGCTCAACGATATTTCAGAGAAGTGTCGAGAGTATTTCGATAAATTGAAAGATGTTTATGAAGCATTGTGCACGGCATCCAATGAAGCTAAATGGAATAGAATAATCGAGCAGGACTTGGAATGCGATGATCTTCTGACAACAGAAATCGCCAGCACTGAAACCGCAACGACTGAAGTCGAAACTACGGAAATTCCAACCTCCATTAGCACAGAAACCGCAACGACTGAAGTCGAAACTACGGAAATTCCAACCACCATTAGCACAGAGGTAAGTTGAATTTGAAAAATGTTTCGTTTTCTGGTCTTCTAAATTAGTTAATCAAATTATGTTCAGATTCCAGTTGAAGATTCGGAAGATATATTTACCAAGAAGCTTAAGGAACTGGTCAAGAAATACAAATGCAGGCCAGGTTGTACAGCCAATAATTCTGAATTTGAAGAACATATGAAGATCGTGAAATATGGCATCTCGTTGCCAAGCGAGGAGATTGCTGAGAAAGCTGAGATTTACGCCAAATTCTTGCTCTACGACAAGGACAGAATTGAATTAGAGGCGTATTTGAAACACAAACTGAATATTATTAAGCAAAATCTGGAGCAAAACGATATTTCAGAGAAGTGTCGAGAGTATTTCGATAAATTGAAAGATGTTTATGAAGCATTGTGCACGGCATCCAATGAAGCTAAATGGAATAGAATAATCGAGCAGGACTTGGAATGCGATGATCTTCTGACAACAGAAATCGCCAGCACTGAAACCGCAACGACTGAAGTCGAAACTACGGAAATTCCAACCTCCATTAGCACAGAAACCGCAACGACTGAAGTCGAAACTACGGAAATTCCAACCACCATTAGCACAGAGGTAAGTTGAATTTGAAAAATGTTTCGTTTTCTGGTCTTCTAAATTAGTTAATCAAATTATGTTCAGATTCCAGTTGAAGATTCGGAAGATATATTTACCAAGAAGCTTAAGGAACAGGTCAAAAAGTACAAATGCAGGCCAGGTTGTACAGCAAATAATTCTGAATTTGAAGAACATATGAAGATCGTGAAATATGGCATCTCGTTGCCAAGCGAGGAGATTGCTGAGAAAGCTGAAATTTATGCCAAATTCCTGATCTACGACAAGGACAGAATTGAATTAGAGGCGTATTTGAAAGACAAACTGAATATTATTAAGCAAAATCTGGAGCTCAACGATATTTCAGAGAAGTGTCGAGAGTATTTCGATAAATTGAAAGATGTTTATGAAGCATTGTGCACGGCATCCAATGAAGCTAAATGGAGTAGAATAATCGACCAGGACTTGGAATGCGATGATCTTCTGACAACGGAAATCGCCACCACTGAAACAGCAACGACTGAAGTCGAAACTACGGAAATTCCAACCACCATTAGTACAGAGGTAAGTTGAATTTGAAAAAAATTTCATTTTCTGGTCTTCTAAATTAGTTAATCAAATTATGTTCAGATTCCAGTTGAACATTCGGAAGATATATTTACCAAGAAGCTGAAGGAACTGTTCAGAAAGTACAAAAGCAGGCCAGGTTGTACAGCAAATAATTCTGAATTTGAACAACATATGAAGATCGTGAATAATGGCATCTCGTTGCCAAGCGAGGAGATTGCTGAGAAAGCTGAGATTTACTCCAAATTCTTGCTCTACGACAAGGACAGAATTGAATTAGAGGCGTATTTGAAACACAAACTGAATATTATTAAGCAAAATCTGGAGCTCAACGATATTTCAGAGAAGTGTCGAGAGTATTTCGATAAATTGAAAGATGTTTATGAAGCATTGTGCACGGCATCCAATGAAGACAAATGGAGTAGAATAATCGACCAGGACTTGGAATGCGATGATCTTCTGACAACGGAAATCGATATCACTGAAACCGCAACAACTGAAGTCGAAACTACGGAAATTCCAACCACCATTAGCACAGAGGTAAGTTGAATTTGAAAAGTATTTCGTTTTCTGGTCTTCTAAATTAGTTACTCAAATCATGTTCAGCCTCCAGTTGAAGATTCGGAAGATATATTTACCAAGAAGCTGAAGGAACTGTTCAGAAAGTACAAATGCAGGCCAGGTTGTACAGCAAATAATTCTGAATTTGAAGAACA
>JBAMBM010000210.1:0-15300 GCA_037043425.1 Hirtodrosophila duncani
ATCAAACCGTGGAGTCTGGGCCAAACCAAAGCGCATATGTAACAAGTAAGAACGCTAGAGTCGATATTCCGGCTATAAGATACCCGTACTCAGCATTTATTCAAAATTCGACATACTCAAAAGTATGAACAATTTTGTTTTTGTTTTTGGGGGGTTTGGGTGCAAAAGGTTTATTTACGAGTCTGTCTACAATTAGTATCCGATCTCAACAAAACTCGGCTAATCGGTAGATTATGTGCCTGTACATATACAAACAAAGTATTATTTATTTATTTATTTATATACAGTTAACTTATAATGTTAAATTATAACTATTAACTTAATTATAGAGTGCTGGCTGCTGAGGCCTTCGACTCTTTGATATGTCTAGATTTTATTTATAATACTTGTTTATCTAAGGAACTTTAAAATAATTGTAACATTTTTTGGTGTGGGTTGAGATAATAGTTGTATGGGGTCTTTATTTTTAAATATTTGAGCGTACGATGTTTTGAAAGATGGACATTCTTTTAGGATATGGGTAATAGATACTATTGCGCTTCTGCAGAATGGACATATATTGTCTGATGACGGGTTGAGGTAGTGTTGGTGTGTCAGGTTGGTATGGCCAAGTCTGAGCCTTGTGATTTTAATTTGGTCGTATCTTGACATTTTGTTATTGAGATCTAAGTTTGAGGTGTTGGTCTTATTTAGATGCATCGATTGATACCAATCGGATGTTTTGTGTAGAGTATTTTTTGTTTCTGTATTGAGAGTGTTTTTTAGGTATTTTTTAATGTCTTGGAAGTTGTAGTTTGGGGTAAGGATGAGTGGGGATTTGGTAGCATTTTTTACGGCGCTGTCAGCTAATTCATTACCCCCGATGCCTACATGGCCGGGAATCCAAATGATTTTGAATTTTGGGTGGTGTTTGGTGAGGGTGTTTCGGATGACGGATGGGTAGTAGTCGGAGTTGCTGGTGTTTTTTTATAGCGTGTATAGTTGAAAGGGAGTCAGTATATATTGCGTATTTGCCTGGCTTGTTTTTGAAAATATTGAGGGCTTCTGTAATTGCAATGGCTTCAGCTGAGAAAACAGTTGAGAAGAAGGGTATTATGCCTGTTTTAATTATATTGTGTTCGTCGGTTATTGCATATGCTGTAATGTTGTTTATTTGTGAGCCATCTGTGAAGATGTTTTTGAATTTTTTGTTCTTGTCGAGGATTTCTAGAAACAGTTTTCTGTATGTGAGAGGTTGGGTTGAGGTTTTTGGGTACTCACTGAGGGAGGAGTCGATTGAGGTTTTGTGTAGGTGCCATGGGGGGTATGTATTATGGGGTTTCGGGGATACTGTGTGTGCGGAATACCGAGGTTTTTTGCAGTGCTGATGATTCTGTCTATTGTAGATTCGTATTTTAATTTCTTTCGAGTCTTGTAGTTTTTAATTATGTTAAAGATAGGTGAGTTGTGTGAATTTACTATTGATTTGCAGAGTTTAGCTGTTGCGATTTGCTTTCTTATATGTATATGAGGTATTTGTGTCTCATATAGCATGTTATTGACTGGAGTAGTTCTGAAAGCACCGAGTGCTAGTCTTATTGCGGAATTGGTAATTGAATTGAGGGGTCGGGTGGTACTCTGGGGCGCTGAGCCAAACAGGGGGAGGCAGTAATCGATCTTTGAGATTATTATAGCATTGGTGACGTTGATTAAAGAAGATGTGTGGCAATTGAATTTGGAGTTGGAAAGGCATTTTATAATGTTAAGTTTTTTGTCTAGTGAAGTTTTTAAGGATTTTACGTGAGCCTTCCAGTTATATCTCTTGTTAAATATGATAACAAGGAGTTTTATGCTGTTAACGATTGTTAGCTGGAGGTTGCCAGTACGGACGTTGCAAGAGCAGTTGTGTTTGCGACAGATATGGAGGTGTTTACATTTTGTTGTTGATAACTGGGCTCTGGAGTATTCGCACCATTCTGATATTTGGGAAAACAGTAGTGTTAGATCGATGTCTTGGTTTTAGGAGTTAGGGATTTTAGGGATTAGGTTGAAGTCATCAGCATATGCGCTAACTTGAATGTTTTTATTCAAGGATATGGTTGAGGTCAGCTTGTTGTATGCTATGATGAAGAGAATTACAGAGAGGGGGAGCCTTGTGGAATGCCATTGTGTAGTGGTTGCGCTGTTGAGTAATTTTGTCCTATTTTAGTTATAACAAAGTATAACAAACAAAGTAAATGCGTGAAAATTTGTGGAAGATATAAAGTTTAGTGGTTTGCTGGGTCGGGAGGGGGCGTGGCAAAAATTTAATAAGAAACTTGATCTGACGCCACACAAGGGGAGTCTACATACCGAATTGGTATGTCCGAGATCGGACAGACGGACGGACGGACGGAGAGACGGACAGTCGGACAGACGGATATGGTTATACCGATTCCCCTTGTCATGCTGATTAAGAATATATATACTTTATATATTCGGAAACGCTTTTTTCTATGCGTTGCAAACTTTCTGACAAAATTAATATACCATTTTGTATATGGTATTCAGGCTAACTGCGGCTTGCCGAAGCTTAAATTGTAAATTTTGAAGCGATCTATATATAATCTGATCGGCGGGTGTGGGGCTACGGTGAAAACAAGGGATACAAGACGATACGGTTATATGGTAGCTATAAGATATAGTTGTCCGAACTTGATTAGAGCAGACATGTGAACGTTGGGCCTTGTCAAATGTGTGCAAACCGAATGCAGTTTCATTTGGATCAAAAACAGAAAAGTTAGGCTCCTAATTGTTCATTAAGAATCGTGCATAAGATATGGTATGGTGTACATGTACATTTTGAAATTTATTTTTATCGACCTGTAATATTTTAATTGTTTTGGTTACGGAATCCGACGGAAAAAATAAAACCCAAAGTTTGTTCACTCACCAACGACCTTGAGCCCGCTAACCTAAACAGTTACAAGAAACGAAAGCTACCTTTGGCAAGCCGATCTAGAACAAATCTGGGTAAAGTGAATACAAGGGATACAAGACGAATTTGATTTTATTTGGAAGAAAACACAAAAGTTATACTCCAAAGTGTTCATTCCGGAACAATCGGTTATATGGTAGCTGTATGATATGGCTGTCCGATCTTGATTAGATCAGGTGGGAAGGTGGGGCCTCTTTAAATAGATGCAATCCGATTTTGGTTTGATTTGGATGACAAACAGAAAAGTTATAGTCCTAAGTGTTCATTCCGGAACAATCGGTTTTATGAAAACTACGTGACAAAAGATCTGGATAAATCTCGAACTTAACCAGGGTGGCAAAAATTTCAGCTCTGTAGTTCTTAAGAGTTCTGAGATCTAAGGGTTGCAATAAACGGACAGGCGGATATGGCTATATCGACTCCCCTTGTCATCCTGATTAAGAATATATATACTTTGTATAGTCGGAAACGCTTCCTTCTGTGCGTTGCAAACTTTCTGACAAATGAATATACCATTTTTGAATGATATGATAACAGTACACTATTTCTCAATAACTGCCATTCGCACAGTTGCATAAATATGCTAGTTTTATCTCAATTACGCAAAATAAAAAGCGTTTGTAATTCAGAACTCCCTTTTCTGCGTATCAGCAGATAAATAGAGGCTATTGAGCTGCAGTTATCAGTGTTCAAATACAAACAGGAAATGGCTTCCCCGAAACACAACGCTCTGCTTTACCGACCAAAAACCTAACGATTGAAGAATTAAGTAATTCCGTTACTTTTCGATTATTGTTACGTAGTGGGAAGGGGCTTATGGTTGGTATAATAAAAACACAAAGATATATATAAAGAGAGTCGATTCTCATGCAATTCGCAGAAGGACTTATGATTGAGGAGACCTGACGGTTGGCCAATTGTTTTGGCAGGCCCCATTCTTTGTAGCCGCCTTAAAGGCCTGGCGGGGAGTAGTCCTCTTGCGAGCATACTGCGGTGACTCAACAGTCTGTCACTGTATCTGCTGGTGTGGCGTCCAATCTGCTCTTCCACGGTATGCAGATTGAGATCACGATGAAGGGTGGCGCCGCACGTACCATCGGCAGTTGGTTATCTGTCATAAGGCTCGGTTCTGCAATACTTGGATACATTTGAAGCTGCATTTTGCGGCGATCTGTACCCCGTAAAGCCAGATCGGGGCTACACCATGCACATAGACTGCTCTTTTAGCTCTAAGTGACATAGAGCTTTTCCTATTTATCAGCCACCTTATTTGTTGCATCCTTCGCCCACACCTTTTGGCCGCAGATTTCAGGTGTGGCTCAAAAGTGAGGCGTTTGTCCAATGTGATTCCGAGGTATTTCGCTTGCAATGGCTGTTCCAGTGTAACTCCCTCCAGCTGAATAGGTGGAGTGCCCGATATTAGCTTTTTTAGAGTGAAGCAAGGGTTAGTCGTCTTCATGGGGTTGATCTTCAGATTCCACCTCCTGCACCAAACTGACAGAATATCTAGATAGCCCTGAAGTCCAGATGCTGCTTCGAAGTGGCATTTAGAGTTGTAAAGGACAGGAATATCATCCGCATAGGTTGCAATAAGAGCCTTCGAGGGTGCAGCAGTATCTATCGTGTAAAGCATCGGGCCAAGAACGCCAGCAAACAAAGCCTTTCGTGACCCGGTTATGGAATGCACGAGGGCTAGTTAAAAACATTGAAGAACTTGGACTTTTCCTTAGTGCAAATGCAATTGATGTTATGTTGATAACTGAGACACATATGTGTCCTGGCCTGAGAGCATACTTACCAGGATACGACCAATAATACGCTTATCATCCCAGTGAAACCTCGAAAGGTGGATCTGCTGTTGTTATACGATCACCTTTTGCTCATACTCAGAATGAACCTATGTCAAGAGTGAATATACAGCCAGCGTGAGTGTGCCGACTAATGTTTAATGCATTAAAATCTCTACTATATATCTAAGTCCAAACCAACCTTGGAGTAAAACTGACTTTGAACAATTATTTCTAAGCTTGGGCAACAGATTCATGGCAGGCGGCGATTTTAACACAAAGCACTCATGATGGGGTAACAAAAGGTCATGCTCTCGAAGGAAGCGATTGCAAGAGGCCATCGTCAGCAGCACATGTGAAATCCTTGCTACTGGCGAGCCAAAGTTTTTCTTATACAACACTCGGCTTACACCCTATGCTCTGAACTTTTTTATTGTCAATGTTATCGCTTTAAATCAGCTTTCACTTGAAATTAAGTATGAGCTCTCTTCAGATCACCTGCCAATTGTAGCAATATTATATCATGGTCGACAATTTAAAGCCAAGAAGCCATGCATTCTCCCACGTAGCTCTTGTGTTGAAATTTTTAAAGCTGAACTGGATAGAAAAATCAACCTTAACACGGAAATAAACTGATGACATAGAAGATGCAATCTCAATCTTTATGAGAAACATATTACTGGCTGTATCTTATGCTACTCTGGTAAATCAATGCTCATCAGGTCAACGTCGACAAGCTATTCTTCCCCCAGAGTGAGAAAAGAATACGCAAGGGTGATATTTGTATTCATAAAATCTACTTAAGGTTTTCAAAACGTTTGCAAAAGGTTCTTGCAAAAGTCAAGAAAAGAAAAATTGATGACATTCTAGAGTGTTTTTACCGGATGCATCCTTCAACTATACTCTCTGGAAGCAAACAAGAGTTGTCATTCAACTCCAATTAAAAACCCAGCAGGCGGTTGGGGTTACTCCAGTCAGCAGAAGGCCGAAATCTTTGTAGACAGCTTAGAGAAAAAATTTAAGCCTTTTACTCTAGCATCTGCTAGAGTTGGGTTGTTGAGCTACGATTGAAAATGTCGTTTCAAATGTCCTTGCCAGCAGAGCCAGTCACATTGCAAGAGGTGGTGCAGCAAATCAAGAAGCTGATCGCCGAAAATCTCCTGGTGAGGATCTTCTGGATAACAGGACCTTAAAACTTTTACCCAAAAAGCCTTGCTGTTTATAGTTCTGCTGCTCAATAGCATACTTAGCATAAGTCACTTCCCAACCAGCTGGAAAACCGCACTGTTCACCATGGTACCAAAACCAGAGAAACAACACACGGAAGTCGATGGATACAAACCAATTAGTCTGCTCTCAGCGCTAGGAAAATTACCGAAAGGGTGATCCTCAACCGTTTTCTGCAGCTCAAACCCGTCATTCAAAGAACTCCAAAGTGGCAGTTTGGACTTAATTAAGGTCACGGCATGCGAACAACTTCATCGTGTGGGGTTGGCTTTACCCTAGATGCAATGGAGCAACATATAGCTGAGTTCATGGATATTCAGCAAGCTTTTGAAAGGGTGTGGCATGGTGGCCTTCTCTTTTAAAGAAAAGCCTAACACCGCAGCTATTCCAGCTTGTAAGTAGCTTGAAGGACAGAAGATTCAGAGTTGTTATCGATGGCGCAAAATCCTCAAAGCGCCCAATCTGCGTAGGCACCCCTCAAGGTAGTGTTCTTAGTGCTAAAGGTCCCTAAAGTGGGCGATATAATGCAACTACATGCATCGAATTACCTACAACGCCTTGATCACGCTAACGTGCTAGCCAGACGACTAACTACCAAGCCAAGAAAGAGAAAACTCAAGAGGTGACATCCATTGGATCTCCCTACACGGTTCCTTCATTAATGTTCCAAACAGTCCGTTCCTTTGTAAATACTGTAAATAATATAAATTTGCCCATATATGTAACATAAATTCTATATGTGTATCACCTGTGATCAATTGTTCTTTCCCTTAATTGTAAAACTAGATTAAGTTGCCACTTAAGGTAGCAGAAAACCTGTTTAGATAAAATACACAAATTTTTTATGAAAAAGAAAATCACAAAGTTTTGCATACTTTTGAGTGAGTCGAATATTGAATAAAAGCTGAGTACCTGTATTTCATTTCATTGTGTGTTGTTTTTTTTCTTTTCATTCAAATCAACGCAAATTGCGTTCCTAGCCATTTGAGGATCCCAGCGCCCGCTGACCAAATTTGATTTAAATCCGATCCGACTATAGTAGACAGTTATCGTAGAAGCGATATTTCATCTCTTGTTATATAAGTGATCTCTTATTTTGCTGAGTGTATGCATGTGCTTCCGCTGGCAATAACTGTAAATAACAATCAAATGTGTATGTTAAATTCGTTGATTAAAATCAGCATAAACCTACATGATTCAAAACGCAACAAGCGACCCCAATGCTAACGCCAACCGTGCCCAGCCCACTTGTCAATGATTCACCCCAAAAGCAGTAGGAGTAGAACGGCAATTGTGCATGTAGCCGGACCCAGGCCCCATACGTGAGTCATTTACGCGGGCACTGCACAGATATAGCACTCACACACACGGACGCACAGTATACCCAGATATGTGCTCGTTCAGGTTATTAAGCTGCACTTTAAAGGCATACAATCCAGTAGCAACAAGCAGTACCAAACGCAAATTTCAGCCCAATCCCAAAACCCAATGCGAATCCTCCGGGCGCCCAGCTGCCACTTGCAACCTTACCCAGTTAAGTGATGCTAAACAACAGCTCAAACTTCCAGCTGAACCTGAACTGAACCATCAATGCATAGGCAACAATATGGCCTCTGTATGTATGGATGTGTGTGTTGTATGCTTGTTAGAGCACCTGTAAATATCATTGGCAGACACAGAAAAATATTTGAATAACTACTCTAAGACTCGCATTGCGTTTTGTCCCCTCCTCCTTAACTGCTCAATAACCACCCCTTGGGCATGCGCTGCTCTATTTGTCGTTATTGTTTTCATTTCAAATGTTTTCATTAGCCGCAAATATGAAAAGTAGAGAAAAGAGCAACGTAAAGTTACGGCAAAGCACAGAGACTAGGAATGGCAAGGCATTTCTGAGGCAGGAGTGGAGCGGCAGTGACTAGCATAGTACAAAGTTTAAATTAAACAGCGGCATTTAAAAATTAAAACAAGTACCCAAATCTACCTGTAAAATATGTATTGGTAATAAATTAAACTCGACATATCTTTCCACCAATAAATTTATTTTATTGGTATCAAAGAATGCTATTCCAATTTGCTTTCGACCATTTAGCTATAAAAGCAGAGACTCGCCAACGATAGCTCTCATTATACTCCTGTAGAGTAAAAGAGAATAATGTATTCGTGCAAATGTGTGTGTCAGACAGACCCCGCAAATTATAAATATTCTTGATCAGCATTAACAGCCGAGTCGATCTAGCCATGTCCGTATGAACATCTAGATCTCGGAGACTATAAGAGCTAGAGCTACCAAATTTGGTATTAAGACTCCCCGTGTGGTTCGTCAGATCAAGCTTGTTTTAAAATTTTGTACCGTCCCCTCCCGCCCGCAAATCGAAACAAACCTTATCTCTATAGACACCTAGATCTCGGAGACTATAAACGCTACGGTCACCACATGTGTATACTAATCAAGTTTGGCTTACACTTTTGCTCCCTCCCCCGCCACCGCAAATCGATAAAAAAAAATGTATATCTCTCACAAGTTTTAGCACATTCAATTGAAACTCGTTTTAAATTTGCACAAGCACATAATCTACCGATTTGCCGAATATGATTAAGATCGGAAGTAATTGTAGACAGAAACTTAAATAAAACGTAAACACCAGTAATAACGCTATAGTCGATATTCCGATTATAAGATACTTGTACTCAGCATTTATTCAATATTCGATACTCAAAAGTAAGCATTTTTTTTTCTTTTTTGGGTTCAAAAACGCTTCCTTCTGCCTGTTACATAGGTTTGTACAAATACGATCGATCAGCACCATAAACATTATATAAATATATATATATATATAAATATATATATATATATAAATAAATATATATATAGAAATCTCCACGTCTGCTGACCATATTCATCCGGATCGGACTATATGATATAGTCAAGCAACTGTGAGCCTAGCAGTCATTGTCAGCTAATGTACTGTTATTATCATGTTATGTTATTCATGTTATATAATGTTATAAAATTCATATTAATTTTGTCTGGAAGCTTGCAACGCACAGAAGGAAGCGTTTTATTATTGATCAGGATGACAAGAGGAATCGTTGTGACCTTACCCGTCTACCCGCCTGTCCATCTGTCTGTTTCAGCACAAAGATCTAAGATGTCCTAAAAAGATCAAAGATCAGTCTGTCCGTCAGTCTGTCCGTCAGTCTGTCCGTCAGTCTGTCTGTCAGTCTGTCCGTCAGTCTGTCCGTCAGTCTGTCAGCTTGAACACCTAGATCTCGGATACTATAAAGACAAGAGAGACCAAATTTAGTATGTAGACTCTTCTTGTGAGGCGTCAGATCAAGTTTGTTTTAGAATTTTGCAACGCCCTCTCCCGTTCCTACAAATCGCAAAAAACTAAATCTTTTAAAATGTTCAAGATATCAATGTGTAATTCAAACAATTTATATATGTAACTATTTTCTAAGAAATTGCCAAATATTGTTAAATTCGGATAAGAAACAACGTCAGAATTAGCATTTACGTTTTACTTCAGTTTTATAATTTTCTCCCCCCAGGAGCACATGTGTTTGCTGCTGCTTAATTGAGTGACCTGAACGTGCTTGCAGCTTAAGAGGTGTAAGTGGGAAATAAGCAGCCGCTGCTAGTGCCTTTTGCGTTGTTGGGATATGAGCAAGCGAAATTCAATTATTCTTGCTATTTATAATTAAGATATAATTGATTCTGCCAAAACAAAGTATGTACGTGTGTACATTTTCCTCCGTTTTGTTGTAAGAAGAAATAATTCGGGTGAGGGTGGGCGCAACACTCGTATTGACCTTGTCCAGTTTTTGATTTTGACTCAGTCAAAGGACCAAATCAAAGGAAAATCGGAAAATTTTAGACACTCATTTGTTAATTGATATAGCAGATCACGGTTGCGTGACAATTGCTGAGGCCGTCATAAAAAGCGTTTTTTCTAACAGCTCTAGCAATTGTAATAGGAATGGATTAGACCTATCCCAAAGTGTTTCATACTTTTGAGTGCGTCGAATAAATGCTGAGTAAGAATATGTTGACGCCAACTACTCGCTGTGGAAATGCACTAAAGTACTTAAGAGACAACCCTTTAGGCAGGTTCCTGTTCGGTGCCCTAGCGGTGACCTTGCCAGGAATGAGGAGGAACAGGCCAATGCGTTTGCACACCATTTGGAAGCTCGACTCACACCTCTTGAATTTGCTACGTTGGAGCAGATCAGGGCGACACAAGATCGTCTACAGACACCTTTGCAGATGTCACTACCCATTAGCCCAATCAGGGTTGAAGAGATAGTAGAGGTAATCATATCTTTACCTTCACACAAGTCCCCTGGCATCGATAGAGTCTGCCATGCCACACTGAAGGTCCTGCCAACTCGGGCGATACTGTACATAGCACTCATTTTTAACGCTATACTGAGTGTAAAATTTTTCCCAAAACAGTGGAAGATGGCAGCGATCCTCATGATCCATAAGCCAAGCAAATTGGATGACGATCCAGAGTCGTATCGTCCAATAAGTCTTCTGCCTACAATATCAAAGGTATGGGAGAAGATTTTTGCCAATCGACTTCGTAAAATTATAAGTCAAAGCGATATATTACCTGCTCACCAGTTTGGATTTCGGGAGGGACATGGCACCGTAAAGCAGCTCCAAAGATTGACGAGGCACATCTTACAGGCTTTTGATGACCTAGAGTACTGCAATGCCGTCTTTTTTGACATGCAGCAAGCTTTTGATAGGGTCTGGCATAATGGACTTTTATGCAAAATAAAAGCGCTACTACCAGCGCCCTACTATGATCTCCTTCGGTCATATCTGGAAGGACGTGAATTCAAGGTCAGGGTCAGGGACACCTACTCGACACCTTGCCAAATAAGAGCTGGCGTTCTTGGCCCGATGCTTTACACGATAGATACTGCTGCACCCTCGAAGGCTCTTATTGCAACCTATGCGGATGATATTCCTGTCCTTTACAACTCTAAATGCCACTTCGAAGCAGCAGCTGGACTTCAGGGCTATCTAGATATTCTGTCAGTTTGGTGCAGGAGGTGGAATCTGAAGATCAACCCCATGAAGACGACTAACCCTTGCTTCACTCTAAAAAATCTAATATCGGGCACTCCACCTATTCAGCTGGAGGGAGTTACACTGGAACAGCCATTGCAAGCGAAATACCTCGGAATCACATTGGACAAACGCCTCACTTTTGAGCCACACCTGAAATCTGCGGCCAAAAGGTGTGGGCGAAGGATGCAACAAATAAGGTGGCTGATAAATAGGAAAAGCTCTATGTCACTTAGAGCTAAAAGAGCAGTCTATGTGCATTGTGTAGCCCCGATCTGGCTTTACGGGGTACAGATCGCCGCAAAATGCAGCTTCAAACGTATCCAAGTATTGCAGAACCGAGCCTTATGACAGATAACCAACTGCCGATGGTACGTGCGGCGCCACCCTTCATCGTGATCTCAATCTGCATACCGTGGAAGAGCAGATTGGACGCCACACCAGCAGATACAGTGACAGACTGTTGAGTCACCGCAGTATGCTCGCAAGAGGACTACTCCCCGCCAGGCCTTTAAGGCGGCTACAAAGAATGGGGCCTGCCAAGACAATTGGCCAACCGTCAGGTCTCCTCACTCATAAGTCCTTCTGCGAATTGCATGAGAATCGACTCTCTTTATATATATCTTTGTGTTTTTATTATACCAACCATAAGCCCCTTCCCACTACGTAACAATAATCGAAAAGTAACGGAATTACTTAATTCTTCAATCGTTAGTTTTTTGGTCGGTAAAGCAGAGCGTTGTGTTTCGGGGAAGCCATTTCCTGTTTGTATTTGAACACTGACAACTGCAGCTCAATAGCCTCTATTTATCTGCTGATACGCAGAAAAGGGAGTTCTGAATTACAAACGCTTTTTATTTTGCGTAATTGAGATAAAACTAGCATATTTATGCAACTGTGCGAATGGCAGTCATTGAGAAATAGTGTACTGTTATCATATCATTCAAAAATGGTATATTCATTTGGCAGAAAGTTTGCAACGCACAGAAGGAAGCGTTTCCGACTATACAAATTATATATATTCTTAACCAGGATGACAAGGGGAGTCGATATAGCCATATCCGCCTGTCCGTTTATTGCAACCCTAAGATCTCAGAACTCTTAAGAACTACAGAGCTGAAATTTTTGCCACCCTGGTTAAGTTCGAGATTTATCCAGATCTTTTGTCACGTAGTTTTCATAAAACCGATTGTTCCGGAATGAACACTTAGGACTATAACTTTTCTGTTTGTCATCCAAATTAAACCAAAATCGGATTGTATCTATTTAAAGAGGCCCCACCTCCCCACCTGATCTAATCAAGATCGGACAGCCATATCATACAGCTACCATATAACCGATTGTTCCGGAATGAACACTTTGGAGTATAACTTTTGTGTTTTCTTCCAAATAAAATCAAATTCGTCTTGTATCCCTTGTATTCACTTTACCCAGATTTGTTCTAGATCGGCTTGCCAAAGGTAGCTTTCGTTTCTTGTAACTGTTTAGGTTAGCGGGCTCAAGGTCGTTGGTGAGTGAACAAACTTTGGGTTTTATTTTTTCCGTCGGATTCCGTAACCAAAACAATTAAAATATTACAGGTCGATAAAAATAAATTTCAAAATGTACATGTACACCATACCATATCTTATGCACGATTCTTAATGAACAATTAGGAGCCTAACTTTTCTGTTTTTCATCCAAATGAAACTGAATTCGGTTTGCACACATTTGACAAGGCCCAACGTTCACATGTCTGCTCTAATCAAGTTCGGACAACTATATCTTATAGCTACCATATAACCGTATCGTCTTGTATCCCTTGTTTTCACCGTAGCCCCACACCCGCCGACCAGATTATATATAGATCGCTTCAAAATTTACAATTTAAGCTTCGGCAAGCCGCAGTTAGCCTGAATACCATATACAAAATGGTATATTAATTTTGTCAGAAAGTTTGCAACGCATAGAAAAAAGCGTTTCCGAATATATAAAGTATATATATTCTTAATCAGCATGACAAGGGGAATCGGTATAACCATATCCGTCTGTCCGACTGTCAGTCTCTCCGTCCGTCCGTCCGTCTGTCCGATCTCGGACATACCAATTCGGTATGTAGACTCCCTTTGTGTGGCGTCAGATCAAGTTTCTTATTAAATTTTTGCCACGCCCCCTCCCGACCCAGCAAACCACTAAACTTTATATCTTCCACAAATTTTCACGCATTTACTTTGCTTGTTATACTTTGTTATAACTAAAATAGGACAAAATTACTCAACAGCGCAACCACTACACAATGGCATTCCACAAGGCTCCCCCTCTCTGTAATTCTCTTCATCATAGCATACAACAAACTGACCTCAACCATATCCTTGCATAAAAACATTCAAGTTAGCGCATATGCTGATGACTTCAACCTAATCCTTAAAATCCCTAACTCCAAAAACCAAGAGATCGATCTAACCCTACTGTTTTCCCAAATATCAAAATGGTGCGAATACTCCAGAGCCCAGTTATCAACAACAAAATGTAAACACCTCCATATCTGTCGCAAACACAACTGCTCTTGCAACGTCCGTACTGGCAACCTCCAGCTAACAATCGTTAACAGCATAAAACTCCTTGTTATCATATTTAACAAGAGATATAACTGGAAGGCTCACGTAAAATCCTTAAAAACTTCACTAGACAAAAAACTTAACATTATAAAATGCCTTTCCAACTCCAAATTCAATTGCCACACATCTTCTTTAATCAACGTCACCAATGCTATAATAATCTCAAAGATCGATTACTGCCTCCCCCTGTTTGGCTCAGCGCCCCAGAGTACCACCCGACCCCTCAATTCAATTACCACTTCCGCAATAAGACTAGCACTCGGTGCTTTCAGAACTACTCCAGTCAATAACATGCTATATGAAACACAAATACCTCATATACATATAAGAAACCAAATCGCAACAGCTAAACTCTGCAAATCAATAATAAATTCACACAACTCACCTATCTTCAACATAATTAAAAACTACAAGACTCGAAAGAAATTAAAATACGAATCTACAATAGACAGAATCATCAGCACTGCAAAAAACCTCGGTATTCCGCACACACAGTATCCCCGAAACCCCATAATACATACCCCCCATGGCACCTACACAAAACCTCAATCGACTCCTCCCTCAGTGAGTACCCAAAAACCTCAACCCAACCTCTCACATACAGAAAACTGTTTCTAGAAATCCTCGACAAGAACAAAAAATTCAAAAACATCTTCACAGATGGCTCACAAATAAACAACATTACAGCATATGCAATAACCGACGATCACAATATAATTAAGACAGGCATAATACCCTTCTTCTCAACTGTTTTCTCAGCTGAAGCCATTGCAATTACAGAAGCCCTCAATATTTTCAAAAACAAGCCAGGCAAATACGCAATATATACTGACTCCCTTTCAACTATAGACGCTATAAAAAACACCAGTAACTCCGACTACTATCCATCCATCATCCGAAACACCCTCACCAAACACCACCCAAAATTCAAAATCATTTGGATTCCCGGCCATGTAGACATCGGGGGTAATGAATTAGCTGACAGCGCCGTAAAAAATGCAACCAAATCCCCACTCATCCTTACCCCAAACTACAACTTCCAAGACATTAAAAAATACCTAAAAAACACTCTCAATACAGAAACAAAAAATACTCTACACAAAACATCCGATTGGTATCAATCGATGCATCTAAATAAGACCAACACCTCAAACTTAGATCTCAATGTCAAGATACGACCAAATTAAAATCACAAGGCTCAGACTTGGCCATACCAACCTGACACACCAACACTACCTCAACCCGTCATCAGACAATATATGTCTATTCTGCAGAAGCGCAATAGTATCTATTACCCATATCCTAAAAGAATGTCCATTTTTCAAAACATCGTACGCTCAAATATTTAAAAATAAAGACCCCATACAACTATTATCTCAACCCACACCAAAAAATGTTACAATTATTTTAAAGTTCCTTAGATAAACAAGTATTATAAATAAAATCTAGACATATCAAAGAGTCGAAGGCCTCAGCAGCCAGCACTCTATAATTAAGTTAATAGTTATAATTTAACATTATAAGTTAACTGTATATAAATAAATAAATAAATAATACTTTGTTTGTATATGTACAGGCACATAATCTACCGATTAGCCGAGTTTTGTTGAGATCGGATAATAATTGTAGACAGAATCGTAAATAAACCTTTTG
>JBAMBM010000211.1:0-15716 GCA_037043425.1 Hirtodrosophila duncani
CTTGAATTTGAATTTTAACGGTTAACATCGCATATCTTTTGCGACATAATTGTCGCCTGCGCTGTAAACTAGAAAGCTTTACTGAAAGCTGCGCTTACGGCTTGCTAAATTCTGATTGGTCAGCAATACAGCCAGCTTAACGTTGCATTTGAGTCTCCAAGAAAAAGCTCGGGAATGGCCAGCTATAAGAAGCTGCGCACAACTGTCAATGGTCTCTTTGCTGATATTTCGTGGCTGAAAAAAATTAAAGTTGAACGGAAATCTACATTGTGTCCCGCAACAACCCGAATCGCAGCAGAGACATTTCGGGAAAATTGTAATCTGTTGGCATCGGCCTTCTAGCCAATACATCAACTAAATTTTAGTTGTGCATTGGAAAAAGCACAGTAGAAGATATGTGCAGAATACCATATCGTTGGGTTCCATACATATTTTCTATTAAAATTCGTGTTCTCGATTCTAGTGTGCCGTACCACCCACATCCAGTTCGCAGACATCTCATTGGAGCATTCGCTCTGTGCCAAGGCAGCAAATCTCGGATGTGGGTCGAACATTTGGATCGAAAATTTGGATCGAAAATTTGGATCGAAAATTTGGATCGAAATTTGGGTGGAAATGTGGGTCCAGTGGTGCCATTGCCATTGTGCCATTTTCCGGCTCTGGAAGCAGATTCCAAGGATCCAGACGGAGGATCCAAATAGCAGCATACACTTCCCCGCCTGCTAAGCCGTTAGCGCTGCAGCTGCAGTCCCCTTAGAGTCAGCAGACTCCAGCGGCCGCATGTGGCTAACCTCAGTGGAAGTGTAGTGAATAGGACAACGCAGACCCAAAAAAACAGCCTAACAGGTCGCCTAATGCCGAAGGTCCCATAATGTGGCGGACACAATAATCTTGGCAAATGTAATTTATAATTTTTTGTATTTAGATGAAGCCTATTGTGCAAAGATAACAAAATTCAAAGTGAAAAGCTCAGTCCGATAAGGTGCATTGAAAAATTAAAGCTTACACACGACAATGATGTTACAAAAAATCTCAATAAAAGTAAAATAAAAAGTGAAAGAAGTGTTGAAGGAGACTTAAAGAATTATGAACATTTAATCAAATAAATATATGGACCATACCATCGTTGGAAGGCGTTTCACCGTCGGAGATGTCTGTATGTAAGTCACTTCCAAAATGTATTACATTGACGCAATGTACCACAGATGGGCATATTAATACCGCTTATATGTCTGTTTGTTGTGCGTTGGTGGCTGCCAAGTTTTCACTATTTTGTCAATATAAGTATTTTTCTTTTAGCACATTAAAACACTTTCTCCTTTATCTATTATGCATTTGAAATTATAACAAGATTTAAAAATCCATATACTAATCTAGCTATTTTGAACTGCTTAATAAACAAATTAATTTCCGTTTTTTTCTTAAGTGAGATTAAAGTAAAGTAACATCAAGATAAACCTGGAAAAAGCATATGTTTATAATTCGATATGCACTAACTCACTTAAATATTTTATATTTCAAATCTTCTTACTCTATACATATACACACACATAATTAATATTAAAATAATTAATATTAAAATTCAAGCTTTTGGTTGATCGCCTATTGTTGTAGTACGAGTTTGAGCAAACATCCATATGATGAGTTTTGAGCTTTTGGTTTTGTTACATAAAAGAGCATTAAATTAAACACAATTATGATCAGCAACGATAGCTGCTGAATCAAAAATAACCGAGCACTTGTTTTTTTTATAGCTAAGAACATTGTAGAATATAAAAGTTGATTTATACTATTAAAATAAATTTCAGTTAGGAAATTAGTGGCTAAGAAATAGCATAATGATGAGGATATATTTGAGTAATTTCTGAATAAATAATGAAATATATTTCATGGAAGTGTAGGTTTTATAATTCCTGAAGACGTGTGCTCTTGAAGTAGCCGTTTGTTCTTATGGGAATCTTCAGTCAACTGTTGCTTGAAGCTCATAGGTCGGCTTGGGTAAAGAATGCGTGAGTCAATTAACATCATAGACCACCCCAATTTTGCGACTTCAATCATATAAAAGCTACATTACTTTTCGTAAACTTCAATATTTAGAGTTTGGCCCGTCTTGTTTATAGGTATTTTAGTTTTGGGAGTTGAGCTCCACTTTTAGTTTCAGTAGGGATCCTTAATATTTATATTATTAATATTATTATGTATCTGGGAGTTGAAAAGGTAGCACAACCCATGCCACCCCGAAAGAGCTACGGAAACAGAGGGTCCCACTCGCTATTATCATTCGACTCGGAGGCCGATGTTCAAAGTATACCCTGCATGGGAGTTGTATCGACCCTCCTGCGAGCGGACTGAGCATGCACATTTTGTACAAAACAGGTGCGGTTACAAGATAATGTAAATCGTTTTTGGCTTGTACTTTCCCTTTCACTTTCCCGCACTTTTTTCCGTCTGTGCTATTCGTGTCGCTAGTTGTGCGGCTGCGCCGCTTGGCCAGTTAGGCGGGAGGTGGGATCCTCTAGCCTGGCTTTCGCGTGTAACAAGACCCGCGGCTTGGTATCGTGCGGGTTCACTTGAACCTTCTGCGCATTGTACGTCAACGCCCCGATATGATAAAAAATATAAAGGGGCGGTGTCAAGCCCACTTTCTAAATTGATACATAGCCTTCGACCTTCCCTTATTCCGTATTAGTATATAGCAAAATTTGCATGCCGATCGCTCCATTGGCTTAGGCGCCTATAAAAGAAAGATAGACAGACGAACAGACACTAATTTTTATTCTCGTACTCTAGTAGAGTAAGCGAGTATATTGTGTTCTTGCAAATGTATGTAACGGGCAAAAGGAAGTATTTCCGACCCCATAATGTGTATATATTCTTAATCAGCATCAACAGCCGAGTCGATCTGGTCGTGTCCGTCTCTCCGTCTATATGAACACCTAGATCTCGGAGGCTCTAAGAGCTAGTCACCAAATGAAATGTGGTTCGTCACATCAAATTTGTTTTAATAATAAAGAGTGTTGTATATAGTCGCAAGTAAGTGAAAATAGTGATTGTCTTTCGGCTGTGCTTTATTTATTGATGTCCATCGGACTTCGTGATTTCAGAGGTATCTCTGGGTAAATGGAGCTTGGCAATCTTGATAAACTATTTCAAGATGCGCAACGATCTGTCACCAAAAGTCTTCTCGCTCAACAAGTCCACCAAATGGCTGCCTACCTGCCCGCTTCTAAACTATAACGAATGGTGAATTCTAGAGTATCGAAGCAAGAAAGCAAGCTGCAACGAATTTTTGCTACTTCTGTTATTGCTTTAGATAGCGAATGGTGTTTGTTGTTTCTTTGCAGAAGTGCATATCGCTGATTTACTAAAGGACTGCCATAATGGATGATTGATATTTGCAAATTCTCTTCTCACGCAGAGAGATTGTTAATCATGATAAAGATAATTTACAAATTTAACTACAAAGAATAAATAATACAGATATGCCAATGTATGTACCTTAAGGGATCTAAACATTTTTTTTAGTTATTCTTGAATTTGAAAGTCGAAAAATAAAAAAATAATACAACAAAAAAACACAATTTTCCTAATTCAAAATTAAATATCTGCTAATGACTTAAATGTGAAATTGAGTATTAGTGATTAATATATATATTAATAAGTTTTTAAAGGCCGTAAGGGGGTGGGTCAAAATTTAAAAAAAAAAACACACTTGATCTGACACCCCACAAGGAGAGTCTCCATACCAAATTGGGTCTCTCTAGATTTTACAGTCTCCGAGATCTAGGTGTTCATACGGACGGACAGGCGGACATTGCCAGATCGACTCGGCTGTTGATGCTGATCAAGAATATATATACTTTATGGGGTCCTAGACGCTTCCTTCTGCCTGTTACATACATTTGCACGAATACAATATACTCGCATACGCTACTAGAGTACGAGTATAAAAACACTTGTTGCCTAGTGTAATCAGAAGTCTGTGAGAAAAGGCATTCGTCGTCACTATAAAACACTATAAGAACACAAAATATCTCCGAGTAACTTTATATCATATTTATGTTCAAGTATTTACTTTGTGAAATTATTTATATTTAATTCAGCTTTAAAGCATTGTCAGATAAGAAAATGCTTTATCAGGCAGATGAAAACGTATTGAGTGAATAAAGCCCTCAATAAATTTATATAGTTCAAGGCCAATACTTAAGCTTGGATTTCTGCTTTAACGAAATTTTAGTTTGCCCAGAAGGAAGCGCTTTCGACTATATAAAGTATATGCTTGATCAACATGACAAGAGGAATCGATATAACTATGTCCGGCTTTCTGTTTGAAAACAAAAATCTCATGTCTTAAAAGATCGAGGGCTGAGCTTTTTACAAAATTCTTGTTATTTCTGTTATTAAGTTCAAGATTTATTCAGATCGGGTCATTATATATTTATTTTTTTGAAATACTCGTACTCTAGTAGAAGAGGCGAGTATTGTATTTGTACAAAAGTATGTAACACGCAAAAGGAAGCGTTTCCCACAACATAAAGTATATATATTCTTCACTACGCGCAAACCAACAAGTGTTGTAATTTGTTGTGTTTATTGAGCTTCCATTTGAAAAAGTTAAAGTGCTCATATTAACAGTGCTTGTAGACGTTGCGATCAAGTTAATATTGTAGCTGAAGGTTCCAATTGATTTTTGCAGACTTTTGGCTAGACTGGAACGCAACTCTGCAGGTGTACCAGCGATTTTCCTCATCGTTTCAATCGCAGACAGCTAACCACTAAGCTAAGGATGATCAGATGAGTCTCCGTTCATTAAATTGAATTGCCCATCATCAAGAATTATTTGTTAAATGTCCAAGGAACAGAGCAAAGACAAAGCGAAGGCAAAGCGAAGTATTTTTTGCCCCTCTTTTGCAATTGTGAGCGGGGTGAGGGGAATGTCATGCCCGAAGGGCAGAAATGCAGCTACGCCACACTGCGCTTAATGCTTTTTGTTTTTGTCCAAGTGCCGACACCGCGCGAACCAGGGCCTTAATGTTACGATAAATGCTATTTTTATCACACAAGCAGAAACTTTTTCAGTGACACGTGCTTGAGCAAATTATAAAATTGAAGTACAACGTAAATGATAATTCTGACGTTGATTCTTAAATGAATCTAACAAAATCTGGTTATACATAAAAAATAGTCACATTTATAATTTTAATTCACAGTGATATCTTGAAAATTGTAGGAGATATAGTGTTTATGCGATTTGCGGGGTGGAGAGGGTGTGGAAAAATTTTAAAGCACACTTGATCTGACGCCCCACAAGGAGGCTACATACCAAATTTGATAACCCTAGCTCTTATAGTCTCCGAGATCTAGCTTTATCATACTGACGGACTAGATCTAGGCTTGATCGACACTTGTTGGTTTGCGCGTAGTGAAGAATATATATACTTTATGTTGTGGGAAACGCTTCCTTTTGCGTGTTACATACTTTTGTACAAATACAATACTCGCCTCTTCTACTAGAGTACGAGTATTTCAAAAAAATAAATATATAATGACCCGATCTGAATAAATCTTGAACTTAATAACAGAAATAACAAGAATTTTGTAAAAAGCTCAGCCCTCGATCTTTTAAGACATGAGATTTTTGTTTTCAAACAGAAAGCCGGACATAGTTATATCGATTCCTCTTGTCATGTTGATCAAGCATATACTTTATATAGTCGAAAGCGCTTCCTTCTGGGCAAACTAAAATTTCGTTAAAGCAGAAATCCAAGCTTAAGTATTGGCCTTGAACTATATAAATTTATTGAGGGCTTTATTCACTCAATACGTTTTCATCTGCCTGATAAAGCATTTTCTTATCTGACAATGCTTTAAAGCTGAATTAAATATAAATAATTTCACAAAGTAAATACTTGAACATAAATATGATATAAAGTTACTCGGAGATATTTTGTGTTCTTATAGTGTTTTATAGTGACGACGAATGCCTTTTCTCACAGACTTCTGATTACACTAGGCAACAAGTGTTTTTATACTCGTACTCTAGTAGCGTATGCGAGTATATTGTATTCGTGCAAATGTATGTAACAGGCAGAAGGAAGCGTCTAGGACCCCATAAAGTATATATATTCTTGATCAGCATCAACAGCCGAGTCGATCTGGCAATGTCCGCCTGTCCGTCCGTATGAACACCTAGATCTCGGAGACTGTAAAATCTAGAGAGACCCAATTTGGTATGGAGACTCTCCTTGTGGGGTGTCAGATCAAGTGTGTTTTTTTTTTTAAATTTTGACCCACCCCCTTACGGCCTTTAAAAACTTATTAATATATATATTAATCACTAATACTCAATTTCACATTTAAGTCATTAGCAGATATTTAATTTTGAATTAGGAAAATTGTGTTTTTTTGTTGTATTATTTTTTTATTTTTCGACTTTCCAATTCAAGGATAACTAAAAAAAATGTTTAGATCCCTTAAGGTACATACATTAGCATATCTGTATTATTTATTCTTTGTAGTTAAATTTGTAAATTATCTTTATCATGATTAACAATCTCTCTGCGTGAGAAGAGAATTTGCAAATATCAATCATCCATTATGGCAGTCCTTTAGTAAATCAGCGATATGCACTTCTGCAAAGAAACAACAAACACCATTCGCTATCTAAAGCAATAACAGAAGTAGCAAAAATTCGTTGCAGCTTGCTTTCTTGCTTCGATACTCTAGAATTCACCATTCGTTATAGTTTAGAAGCGGGCAGGTAGGCAGCCATTTGGTGGACTTGTTGAGCGAGAAGACTTTTGGTGACAGATCGTTGCGCATCTTGAAATAGTTTATCAAGATTGCCAAGCTCCATTTACCCAGAGATACCTCTGAAATCACGAAGTCCGATGGACATCAATATATAAAGCACAGCCGAAAGACAATCACTATTTTCACTTACTTGCGACTATATACAACACTCTTTATTATTAAAACAAATTTGATGTGACGAACCACATTTCATTTGGTGACTAGCTCTTAGAGCCTCCGAGATCTAGGTGTTCATATAGACGGAGAGACGGACACGACCAGATCGACTCGGCTGTTGATGCTGATTAAGAATATATACACATTATGGGGTCGGAAATACTTCCTTTTGCCCGTTACATACATTTGCAAGAATACAATTTACTCGCTTACTCTACTAGAGTACGAGAAGAAAAATTAGTGTCTGTTCGTCTGTCTATCTTTCTTTTATAGGCGCCTAAGCCAATGGAGCTATCGGCATGCAAATTTTGCTATATACTAATACGGAATAAGGGAAGGTCGAAAGCTATGTATCAATTTGGAAAGTGGGCTTGACACCGCCCCATTATATTTTTTATCATATCGGGGCGTTGACGTACAATGCGCAGAAGGTTCAAGTGAACCCGCACGACACCAAGCCGCACCTGTTTTGTACAAAATGTGCATGCTCAGTCCGCACGCAGGAGGGTCGATACAACTCCCATACAGGGTATACTTTGAACATCGGCCTCCGAGTCGAATGATAATAGCGAGTGGGACCCTCTGTTTCCGTAGCTCTTTCGGGGTGGCATGGGTTGTGCTACCTTTTCAACTCCCAGATACATAATAATATTAATAATATAAATATTAAGGATCCCTACTGAAACTAAAAGTGGAGCTCAACTCCCAAAACTAAAATACCTATAAACAAGACGGGCCAAACTCTAAATATTGAAGTTTACGAAAAGTAATGTAGCTTTTATATGATTGAAGTCGCAAAATTGGGGTGGTCTATGATGTTAATTGACTCACGCATTCTTTACCCAAGCCGACCTATGAGCTTCAAGCAACAGTTGACTGAAGATTCCCATAAGAACAAACGGCTACTTCAAGAGCACACGTCTTCAGGAATTATAAAACCTACACTTCCATGAAATATATTTCATTATTTATTCAGAAATTACTCAAATATATCCTCATCATTATGCTATTTCTTAGCCACTAATTTCCTAACTGAAATTTATTTTAATAGTATAAATCAACTTTTATATTCTACAATGTTCTTAGCTATAAAAAAAACAAGTGCTCGGTTATTTTTGATTCAGCAGCTATCGTTGCTGATCATAATTGTGTTTAATTTAATGCTCTTTTATGTAACAAAACCAAAAGCTCAAAACTCATCATATGGATGTTTGCTCAAACTCGTACTACAACAATAGGCGATCAACCAAAAGCTTGAATTTTAATATTAATTATTTTAATATTAATTATGTGTGTGTATATGTATAGAGTAAGAAGATTTGAAATATAAAATATTTAAGTGAGTTAGTGCATATCGAATTATAAACATATGCTTTTTCCAGGTTTATCTTGATGTTACTTTACTTTAATCTCACTTAAGAAAAAAACGGAAATTAATTTGTTTATTAAGCAGTTCAAAATAGCTAGATTAGTATATGGATTTTTAAATCTTGTTATAATTTCAAATGCATAATAGATAAAGGAGAAAGTGTTTTAATGTGCTAAAAGAAAAATACTTATATTGACAAAATAGTGAAAACTTGGCAGCCACCAACGCACAACAAACAGACATATAAGCGGTATTAATATGCCCATCTGTGGTACATTGCGTCAATGTAATACATTTTGGAAGTGACTTACATACAGACATCTCCGACGGTGAAACGCCTTCCAACGATGGTATGGTCCATATATTTATTTGATTAAATGTTCATAATTCTTTAAGTCTCCTTCAACACTTCTTTCACTTTTTATTTTACTTTTATTGAGATTTTTTGTAACATCATTGTCGTGTGTAAGCTTTAATTTTTCAATGCACCTTATCGAACTGAGCTTTTCACTTTGGATTTTGTTATCTTTGCACAATAGGCTTCATCTAAATACAAAAAATTATAAATTACATTTGCCAAGATTATTGTGTCCGCCACATTATGGGACCTTCGGCATTAGGCTTTACGCTATTCCCGAACCGTATACGAACGATTCGGGTTGTTGAGGGACACAATGTAGATTTCCGTTCAACTTTAATTTTTTTCAGCCACGAAATATCAGCAAAGAGACCATTGACAGTTGTGCGCAGCTTCTTATAGCTGGCCATTCCCGAGCTTTTTCTTGGAGACTCAAATGCAACGTTAAGCTGGCTGTATTGCTGACCAATCAGAATTTAGCAAGCCGTAAGCGCAGCTTTCAGTAAAGCTTTCTAGTTTACAGCGCAGGCGACAATTATGTCGCAAAAGATATGCGATGTTAACCGTTAAAATTCAAATTCAAGTAAACAAGGCAAAGTGACTATTACAGCACACTGGGCTCGACCTAAAGAAAGTGCACACGAAAACATTACAAACTACATTTGCCGATATTATGGTGTCCGCCACATTATGGGACCTTCTGCATTAGGCGACCGGACTAACAATCTATATCAATTTACACTTTAGGCGATTTTAGAGTTGCGTTTTCATATTCACTACACCGAACTGAGCTCTTCATATGAGGTTAGCCATGTGGCCTTTCTACTGTACTGAGCTCCAATGAGACTACGGCAAAGAAAACTTCTTCAGCGCAGATGCGCTAACGGCTTTGCAGGTGGGATATTCTGATGCTTCGATCTGGATTCTCCGTCTGGATTAGTGCAAGGTGCTCCCAGAGCTGCACAACAATGGCATAATGGCAATGGCCCCAATGGACCCAAATTTTCGACCCACATCCGAGATTCGCTGCCTTGGCACAGAGCGAATGCTCAAATGCGTGGTAAGAGACATGTCATCTGGATGTGGGTGGTACGGCACACTAGAATCGAGAACACGAATTTCAACAAAAAATATGTATGGAGTCCAACGATATGGTATTCGGCGCATACCTTTTACTGTGCTTTTTACGATGCACAACTCCAAATTAGTTGACGTATTGGCTAGATGCCAGATGCCAACAGATTAAGTTTTTATCCGTAGCGCATCTGCTTTTGTGAGCGAACTCAGCTGGGTGTTGGCCCGACACACCACGTGCAATTTTGTAAATTTTATTTATCGAATTTACCTTTAATTATTTTCAGCCACGCAATATCAGCAAAGAGACCTTTGAAAGCAGTGCGCAGCTTCTTATAACTGACCATTCCCGAGCTTTCCTTGGAGAGTCAAATGCAACGTGAGGTTTGCTGTATCTGTGATCAATAAGAACTTAGCAAAGCGCAAGCGCAGCTTACATGAAAGTAAACAAGGCACAGAAACCATTACATCACCTGATAATTCTACACCGGTAGACGTAAGATTAGAGACGGCGTCAGATAGGCGCAAGATGTTTGGAGTGGAACTTCTCGACCATGCATAACCTTGAGTAGGTAGTTACACTTGCCGAGTTTTTTCGTATACCACATTTTACAATTTATGAAGCGAGTTTGGCGTTGTTTTTGTTTTTGAGAAAATTTGCTAGAGCAAAATTTCGTCGAAATACTTCTTGGCCTTCCTTGTACGATATAGGATTAGATCGAAGAATATATTGCTTGACAATTCTTTCATAAGCTTGTCGAACGTTAGCTTGAATATCTTTACGAAGCAGAGCTAAATTGTCAGATCTAGTTAGGGGCACGATAGCTTTTTCCAACAACGACAAATTTTTGAGTAGTCGATAATCATCCCAATGAGTGATCATATCTAGTCCAAATAGTGCTTTGTATGACGAGCATCCTAATGATAGATGCAAAGAGGGCCTAAGCGAACAGGAAATAGTTGTGCGGTATCTATCCCATTCTTTTTAATCGTTTTTCAGGTATGACCTAACTGCAACTTATAAGGATCGATTAGCACGCTCTGCAGAATTACTTTGTGGTGAATACCAAGCGGTATATAAATGCTGAATTCCTAACTCTGTCAAAAAAGCGTTAAAATCATTTGCCTTAAATTGTGTCCCGTTGTCGCTGATAATCGTCTCAGGCACACCAAATTCATGACAAATCGTTTCGAGCAGAAAGTCTTGTATTGCTGCTGATGTGAATTTCTTCAACGTGTGCAACCAATGGTATCTGCTAAAGAGGTATAAAGCAATGAGCAATCCTATGTGTCCAGTGTTTGTTCTGGGATATGGACCTAGTAAATCAATATGTAACCTCTGAAATGTCCTACAAGTAGGGTTATGTGACCCCATGAGTGAGCGAAGTGAGTAATTGGGCGCTTTTGTTGCTTTACAAATATTGCATTGACAATATTTCAGGCCAAAACAAATTCCTACGCAATTTCTCTATAGTTTTCTGAATTCCTCCATGTGACGAAATTACGCTGTCATGAGATTGCTTAATAACTTCAGCTCTGAGCCTTTTGGGTACCCATAACTTCCATGAGTGTTCTACCTGCGATAAATTTCCTGAGGCGTGTTCTGTTCTTATATACGGATACGGGTCAATCACTTTGATATCTGAAAATTTTGACAATTGATCCAAATACATTGCTTTTACTATCTTATAATCGTCATCTGCAAGCGCATCAGATTTAAGATCAATAATTGGACCGATTTCCAACTCTGCCACCTCATTTTCACTTAGGCGTGAGAGAGCGTCTGGTATGACGTGATCTTTTCCTTTTCGATGTGAAGTGGAAAACTTAAATTGCTGAAGTCGAAAAATCCAGCGTGCTAGTCTACCTGAAACGTGTTGTTGACGCTGAGCCTCTCAGCCCAACGGAATTCCTTCTTAGTCGATAATACCTCAGTGATTGGAGATGTGAGTTCCCAGAAGTTTTGGATAAACGTGCGATACCAACCACAGACACCAAGAAAACCATGGACTTGTTTAAGATTCTTTGGTGATGGCCAGTTTAGAATACATGAGATCTTTGAGTCGATCTAGCCATGTCCGTTTGTGCGTCTGTCCGTCCGTATGAACACCTAGATCTCGGAGACTATAAGAGCTAGAGAGACCCAATTTGGTGTGTTGGTCATATCAGGGTTGTTTTTAAATTTTGCCACGCCCCCTCCCTCCCCCGCCCCCGTAAACCGCAAATTTGAACGCACTTAGTTCAAACTCGGTTTGTATATGTATAAGCACATAATCTAACGACTTACCGAGTTTTGTTAAGATCGGATAATAATTGTAGACAAAAGACCCCCCAAAAATTAAAAATTTTTTTTTTCATACTTTTAAGTGCGTCAAATAAATGCTGAGTACAAATATCTTATAGTCGGAAAATCGACTATAGCGTTTGTACTTGTCATCGGTTACACAGATGAAGAATCCACAAGAAATATATCTGAAATATTTCACATGGTGGTCCAAGTTGAATTCCAATGCGTGCACATATAAGGAGCATCTGGTAAAAAATGTGAGCTCTTTAGCTCTTAAGACTTCTGAGATCTCGTGGTTCAAACAGACAGACATACGGAGATATCTATATCGAATCCCCGCGTCAAGTTGATCAATAATGTTTATACTTTTTATGGTAGGAAATTCTTCTTTCTGTGCGTTATAAATTTAATAGCAAAATTAATACACATTCACACTTTTTGTGAATGGTATAATGAGTTAATTATTACATAAAATGCAAAAAATAGTCCATCTGTTCAATATTCCTAAATTTAAGAAGTATTTGTTTCTGAGTGTAGATTTTATACAGTAGGTTAACGGTTTTAGCAAAGGAGTACCTGTAGGTGAGTGAAATTTAGAAATATACTTCCTTGCTCTGCAAAGTTCGGGCACAAGAAGGCGGCGATTTTAAAGCTTCTTAAGCTACAAAATTTGTATCAAAGGCAAAGAGTATCTACGCATTGATGTGTGCTTTTATTATATGTGATGCTTAGGTTTGCTTCGTGGGTGGTCTCCCTGAATGTTCGCATCGATCTATGTGTGGCGTTATGGTTTGGATCGTGAGTGGTTATTAAATCTACAAAGATTGCAGCTAAAATTATCATAAGCTATGATGTGTAGTTATTGGAAATGGTATAACAAAATGAAATTTATTCAGCGAGGCTTATTTAAGGAGTTTAGTGATCTAAATATGCAACTTGGACAAACATTTTGCTAAAGGTAAAAAATCTATAGTTTTTGGTATAAGACAGGGACTAGCAGCGGCAGCTACTCAACGACGCTTTTGATTTGGTGGCAGTATTCCGCCCAATGATCTAATGAGCTGCATCACTGAGACCCGCATTCCCGCAACCTGATCAACTGAGATGAGCAGAGTGCTGGTCGCATAACCGCAATGACAAACATAGTCCGCCAAATAGTCCGTCATGCACATGAGATGTACACCTGCATCATGTTTGTGGCCTGGCGCCAGCTGCAGGCAGCGACCCTCTACTAAAGAGAACTTTGCTATGTCCAGGGCAGTGCCCAATATTTCGTAGACCTGACGGCCCAAGCTCAAATGACAATACTCCTGCTGTTCCTGCGAATCGAAGTGATAGAACTTGCGATCGGGACGTGAGATCACAAGCAGTGACCAGTGCAAGTTATCCACCAGGGGCATAAAAATGAACTGCTTTTGGGCCAACTTGCGTCCGAGTATATGACTGCGCAATGCCGGCGGTTGCACAAATTTTCGGCGCATATCCAGCACCACATCTGGTGGCATAAAGTGAACATCAGGGTTCGTCTTGTAGCGCCTGTGCTGTAGATAGGCATAGTAAAAGCCTAGAAGACTTTCGTTCAACGTGTGCGGTCCTTGCAGCAGCTGGACGTCCGAGTGACGCAGCGAAAGCTCCAGGAAGCGCAGGGAAACCAGACTTTGGTTATGGGGACCATCGCCGCCGCCCAGAACTTGTTCGGTGCTTGAGCTGAAAGTCTGGATAGAGTCAACTTTTGCGATTTGCCAGCGAAGTCGCTCTGCTGTTTTCTTAGCCCGCTGCACTTGCTTTTTCATGTCGTCAATCCAAAGAATCGTGAACGTTTGTACATTAAAATATATAGGTTTTTTTTAGTAGGGTGACACGTTGAGCGTCAAGTTAAAAACTAAGCTTATGTTTCTATGTGGGACTGAAAACTCAATTTTATTGTACTCGTTTAAGTAAGAAAAGGCAGAGTTGCAATTGGACTCGCAATACAACAATGTAACGGGAAGTTGTACGTCAGTACGTTTAAGTGGCTCCACAAAGTCGCGGTGCTTATCACGCGCGAAAACCGGACTAAAAGCAACCCGTCTACCATAACATAATTTCTAGTGGCTCTACGATGGACAGAAAAACTAATTTGGGCCATTAAAGTCAGAGAGTCAATTTCAACCTTAATCAGATGACATTTAGCATTACATTAGTTTTACGATTTTCAAGAGATGGAAGATTCATTAGCAGAAGCATACTTGAATATGAAGGGAGGGGCTATTGGAGTCCCAATTCAACCCACGGAGAGCAAACAGTTAAGATTTCTTTTGAACAGACTCTATACGGTCCTGATGATTACTGTATTGTGGACACCGAATACAAGATGAGTACTCCAAAATAGGACCAGAGAAGTATACAGTAGTTTAGTTGTATAAGGATCATCAAATTCCTTCAACCATCGCTTGATAAAACCCAGAGCCTTATTGACGGTAATTGCAATGTGTAAATCGATTTTCAATATAGGGTCTCAAAGAACACTCAAGTCATCAACAGTGTTTATCCGATCAAGGGGCATATCGTTAAGAAGGTACGATGTATGAAGCGGTGTGCTACGACAAAACGACATAACTTTGCATTTAGAACAGTTGAGATTTAGTAAATTGATCCGACACTCCGAACGGAAGGAATCAGGGTCATCGTGCCGCCTAAAGTGGGAGGAAGAGTCGTTGAAGGACAAGCAAAGTTGAACGTCGTCGTTAAACCAAAACTCTTCTACCTTAATCCTCGAACTATCTAAGAGAAACCATCAATTTCTGTGCCACCCACATTCTCTAGATTGGTCGGAGGGCCTATCCCGATTAAAGCTTCCACAATTAGCAGCCGCTTTACGGGGTGGGGACTGTAAATATCGAGCGGACTAGGAGTTCGAAAGATACTATATGGAGTAGTTGGCTTAGGGGTTTTCGGCTCTCTAACGACAGGGTCGATAGAGTCTTTATCCAGACCAGATCTACCCAGATCATTTACTATCTTACGCTTAAGAGACTCCATATTAAAAGATGTGATATTTGAGGTGAGCTTCGAGAATTACGTATTTAATGGCTTAAAGCCAACGTGCAGAGCATTAAAACCTTCTTTTGCGTTCCTTAAAATCGAAACTCGGTTTCAGAGGGTCGCCACAGCTCACAAGTTAATTTCAAACCATGATTATTTGTTAAATAATCGCTTACACGGGCACTGCTATTGGCACATTTGTAATAAATAGGGTTCCAACTTTTTTTGTAGCAGTCAGCCGCAATTAAATTGAGAACACAAAATTATTAAGCAATTGGAATGATAACTTTCTCACTGGATGGCTAGTAGCAGACGCAAGGAATATGTAACGACACAACAACAATAAACATGATATAGCGATGGCTAAACACAATCAACAAGCAGTGATGAGTCTAAAAATAGCATGAGCTAATAAGCAGACCGCAAGCACAAGCAAGAACGAACACACAGCATGATGAGCACAAAAGGAAATATAGGATTGGTGGCGATTGTATGCGTATGCTCAGCTTATGATTTTATTTGCACAATAAAAAAAATAATTTAATACAGGTTTATTAAGTGCATTTAAAGGTTTGTTAAAATCGCAACCGAAATTAAGTACAATAAAAGAAAGCTCGAAAATAACTTAAAAGCTG
>JBAMBM010000213.1:0-52448 GCA_037043425.1 Hirtodrosophila duncani
ACTTGTTAAGTTTTCAGCTTTACAATCAAAAACTGGTATAAGCTTGGATGCCGTATTAATAAAATCAATATTAGTTTGCGCCATGGTGATATTGCTGCTTAATTTATTCTCTATTATGCCTGAACAAGTATCAGAATCTGCAGAATTATCCAGATCTGACATCAAAACAGCTGGAATGGTAAGATTATTTAAGTCTTGCTATTCTCTTTTAGGGTTTGTCTTCGCCAGCTCTTCTGACTCTATTTGGTCAGTGTCAGTTTCTTCTGTTGAGTCCGGTTCATCGCCAGTTTCAACTGTTAGAGAAGTGTTAAGTATGGTCGGTACTGATATATCTAAATTGAACTTTAGTTTAATTGATATTAAATTAGATCGTATTCTGATTACAAATTTTGATACTTGGGACCAATGACGCTCCTTCGTAGGCGAAAGTGGCGGAGTGCCCCTCGCGCTGTTGTCTTTACTGCTGCTGATGTCCGTGGCCTATTGGCTCAGGCGGGGCCGGTCCCAAGCATGTGGATTTGCATGCTGAAGCGTATAGTGGTCCAGGGCAGTCGTTCGGGCAGACGTTAGGTTTTTTCGGCAACGGCTTTGGAGATGGTGGTTCAAGTTCGGCAGTTAATTTTTGTGCTGTTGCCCATGTGGGCGGCGTATTCCTGTATAATAGCCACTTAATGTGTGCTATTCTTTTATTTATTTTGTTTTTCTGGCCTCCGCGTTTGCCCATTACTCGCACTCTACTCACTCAGACTTTCGGGTTTTCCTTCCAATCTCTATGTCTCCCGCGCTGGCGTAAGGGACGGATTGCCTCTCACACTTGTTGCTTGTTGTTGTTGTTATTCCAGCCCTCTCACTCTTGCATTTTATTCCATCGTTGACGGACTGCCACTCGTACTTGTAGACTGCTGGTCATCACTTGTAACACTTTTCATTTTAATTTTTGTATAGTTGTTTTTTTGGACCATGTCACGGTCGCCATGTAGTAAAAAATATTCTTTTATTTATTTGTATCTTCTTTTTATTATATTGGGAGCAGTGAAGGTGCCGCTTCCTACGTTCAGTTGAATCTGCTTTTCTACATTTTTCCTTAGGTTCTAAGTAAGCCTAAGTCTCATCGCTGCGCTGCCCACAGTTGGACAGCAGAGAGACGGTTATGTATATTCTATATATTATATGTATGTAATTATGCTCTCTTAAGCTGGAGCGTATAGCTAGGGTATATGCATGCACTTGAGTTCGGTCAAGTGGTCGGCGCGTCTAACAGAATGCTGCCGCTTGCACATCCTGTGAGCGCGCCGATCGACTCATATTTCGGCCACTTGGTTTTTGACCGGGGTTTTGTTTATATAAACACTGCAACAAAGTGTTACAGTGTGTTCACTTTAAGTACTCTTGGTACAGTGGATATTCAATATATATGCATACTACAAAAGGAATTTCGCATGATCATAGATTACAGAAAGTTAAACTTGATCACCATAGCTGACAAATACCCAATACCAGAAATAAATGAAGTGCTCGCCCAACTAGGTGACCTTAAAAGTGGATTCCAACAAATTCCATTGAAAACATCCGACATAGAAAAAGCCGCCTTCTCCGTGAATAAAGGAAAATATGAGTTTACACGACTCCCGTTTGGACTAAAGAACGCGCCTGCAATTTTCCAGCGCGCCCTAGATGATATACTTCATGAACATATTGGTAACATTGGTACATTGGCGATATCATAATATTCAGTAAAGATTATGAATATGGACACTATCTTTCGAACTTTCCAAGAAACCAATACGAAATGTCAATTGGACAAATGCGAGTTCATGAAGAACAGTTGAATTTCTTGGCTTTGTTGTATCCGACAAGGGCATTGAAACTCTTAAAGACTTAGGATCTTATTTTGGGACTCTCAGGATACTACATGGATTCATTGAAAAGTATACAAAGCTCGCAAAGCCCTTTACCTCGCTTTTAAGAGGCGAAGAGACGCTCTCAAAAAATCAATTTCGCTTGAAATCCAAGCTCTAGATTCAGGAAGCTCAAAAGTTGCTTAATATCTAAAGATATAATACTCCGCTACCCAGATTTCAGAAGGGAGTTTCACTTGACAACCGATGCTTCTAACTTCGCAATAGGCTCAGTTTTATCGGAAGATAGCAAACCTATTTCATTTCTCTCAAGAACACTATCAAAGGCAGAAGAGAATTATGCCGCTAATGAAAAGGAGATGATAGCTATGATCTGGGCATTAAAAAGCCTTAAGAATTACCTAAACGGAAAAGCAAAAGTCAAAATATTCACAGACCACCAGCCTTTGACTCACTCCTTGAGTAGCTGGAATGGAAATGCAATAATCAAAACGTGGAAATCCGATTTAGAGGATTATATACCGGGAAAAGAAAATGTGGTAGCTTACACGCTATCCAGAATACCACCGATAGGGCAAACAAACTCAATAGCCTCGACTCAACACAGTGATGAAAGCTCAGGTGAAGAGTTGATACCAAGTATGGAAGTCCCTATTAACGCCTTTAGGAACCAAATATTCGTTAACAAAGCAAAAACAACCGACCACAAGTTCAGCATACCCTTTGCAAGTTTTCATAGACGCGACATATAGAGAGAACAATAACATCCGAACGAACGATACAGTCTATTTCGGCATACCGAAATTTATAGTCATGGATAATGAAAAATCCCTCAATTCTGAATCCATACGATTCATGTTAACAGATCAACTAAGAAAGCAATACCGAATAAGAGTACAGTTAACGGACAAATAGAACGATTCCATCGTACACTCTCTAAAATAATGAGATGTTTGAAAAGAGATCAAACACATAGGAACTTTGAAGAACTCCTAGATAGAGCCGTCTACGAGTAAAACTTCTCAATTCATTCGGTAACAAAGAAAAGATCGGCAGAAGAGTTACCACTGACCCCAACCAGTACGAGCAGGCAAGGCTGGACAACATAGAACGACTAAGACGTAAACTGACCGAAGACATACTAGACCACCAATACGAACTTACGGAGTAGGAGAAGAGATATTCGTGAAAATAAATACCAGATTAGGTTTAAAACGATCTAATCGATTCAAAAAAGAAATAGTAAATACTAACAGAATCAGGACGTACAGTACATAAAAGCAATATTAAAACCGAAATTCAATTACAGGATGCTGATATATTTAACACATGAAACTGTTACAGTGACCAATCATACCAATGCACAGACAGTGGCCATTTATAAAGGAATTGGCAAAATACAATCCAACGATTCTAAAATTTTGCATACAATCAATTTGGAGCAAATACGAGACACTCGTAACACTCTACAACTTTACACAGAGAAAGATGCCATACGGCATGAAATAATGCACTTCACTCCCGCAAAAGCAGAACAATTAATATTCTTGGCACTGCCTGGAAATTTGTGGCAGGTAGCCCTGATCATAACGACTTAGTTTTAACTGCCGTAGAAATGTTAGAATTTTCAGATGTCTCCATTTTGCACAATGGAACGACACTAATATATTTAATCAAGATACCGAATCTAGAAATAACAACTTTTGAAAATGTTGTAATAAGACCTATAGTAAAACCAAGTGTTTACCTTCCGGCAAGGGAAATATTTGAGAACAAAAATAAAAAAGAAATGTTTGGTATTAAAGGCCCATGTAAACATTTTTATAATATGAAAATCTGTAATAAAAATAAGATAGAAGATATAAGTCAGAATTTCTTCGATGAGAGAAAGCAATGTGTGAGTTCACCAACGCGGACCACGTACCAACACTGGAGGAGATCGACGAGGAAATCATCCCAGCGAGCAACTTTAATGGTACCATAACCTGGCCTCGCAATGCGAAGCAAATAAAGGGATCCAACCTACCTGATCAATTTTTGGAACGAAACAATAACCATAAATGGTAAAGAGTTTAGCAACACTGAAATAACAATCGCTGAACCGGGGACACCGCTTATCCAGATAGCTCCTGTAGAGATTGAACGCCTGCGCATCTTATCACTGAAAGCGCTGGAAGGGCCCCACACAGACAACACAGAGAAACTGCACAAACTTCAAACCCACTCATCCATAAACCGGAGAGCATTCATTACATCAATAGCATCATTATCCATCCTAACGGTTACTCTACATTCGTGTAAGGGAAGAAAGAAGACGATAAGCCTACAACTTGGGAACATCAATACTGAAATATCCAAGACAACACCAACTTCCCCAACTCCCCCAGCAACCACGTACCAGCAGCCGAATACCCAATTTAACAATATACCATTTTAATAAATACACTTGAGGACAAGTGTAAGTCTAAGGGGGAAGAGTTAAGATCGAAAATATTCCCCTCCCGCTCCCGAAAACCGCAAAACCTTATATCTTCTACAAATTTTAACGCGCTGAAACTCGCTTTATATATGTATATGCACATAATCTAGCGATTTGTCTAGTTTTGTTAAGAGCGGATATTAATTGTAGACAAAATCGTAAATATTTTGTATGAGAACACCCCACCCCCAAAAAAAGACAAGTAAGAACACAATAGTCGATATTCCGACTATAAGATACCCGTACTCAGCATTTATTCAATATTCGACACACTCAAAAGTATGAAAATGTATGTACTAAGTACGAGTCGAGTTATGGGCGGAGTTTCCAGTAAAGCGTTCTTACTTGTTTCTTTTTTTCTATAAATGAAAGCGAACTTTAATTAAGTCAGAAGTCATTCACCTAAGAGCAACTTCGTAAGAATGTTGTGTCACGGAGTCTTCGTATTTGACTTCACTCAATTAATACTGAGCAGCAATGCTTCGAACGGCCTTTTGAACGCATTCATGAAGATCAGGGCAAAAATCCATATTAACTGCTACCTCACCCAACATATTCCCCAGATAGAGCTCCCCCACTATATATTTCCTGTTACCAAACCGAAAGAAAATGTCTAGTAGCTAAGAAATTTCCGTCAAATGAGGAGGTTATCAATGAAGCCAAACCTATTTTGAGGGCCTTAAGAAACCTTATTATTTGAAAGGAACGAAAATATTGGTAAAACGCTGAATTATGTTTATCGAACTAAAAGCAGACCAACTTGAGAAATAAAATGCTCATTTACCGAAATTTTCCTTAAACGAAAAAACGTGGAATTATTAGATTGTTCGTAAATAAGATAAATTGATGTTATCATCTATTTTCCCTTCATTCATTCTCAATAACTAATAACTAAACAGAAAATTCAAGTTGATTTTGTGTTCGTCGTTGGATGTTTACAAATATATATTGTAAATGTATGTATGCGCTAAGTATTAATGTTTATATAATAATAGTTAGTTTACAGTTAGTGATTTTTAACATAATTAAATCAACTATATTATGCAAATATCATGGATGTGTTTGCTTTTATCAACGTTCTCAGTTAACGAAATTCTTCTGAATTGCTCATAATACAACATTTTCAATAAAGATCGGCGCAGCTGGATATATATATATATGTATAGAAATAAGTACATATACACTCGCACATATATTTATTATGTGGAAGCCACGTGTAATTTGCAATTACAATTTGCTGTTTACTTAAAAATTAATCAAATAAAATAATTTAATTTCTTCTTAAAGACTTTTACAAGAAAGTACTTTTATTTCCGCAGGTAAATCAAAATTTTTTTTATTTTCAGCTTATAAACAATGTTTATACTCATCATACTCTAGTAGAGTAAACGATGGACTCGGGCAAATTTATGTAACGGGCAAAAGGAAGCGTTTCCGACCCCATGAGCAACAGCCGAGTCGATATACATATATATTGCTGTTCAAATATTTATAATGACATTTTTTTTAATGAAAAAGTGATTTAGTCATTTAGCCTCCGCAATCATATTATATTTTTAACAATAATCAGGCTTAAAAGTCATGCAAATTATGCAATTTATTTGTATAGACCTGTAAAATTCAAATTGTTTGGGTTATGTTTCATGACCTGCCAGAGCCAATCATCAGAAATCTTGTTGCCTTGAGCCCGCTCACCCAAACAGTGGTGCAAAATATTCACAATTTTTGGTTAGCGGCGACCTGTAATATTCCAACTTTTTTGTATTAGTGGGCTCAAGGTCGTTAGTGAGTAAAAAATCTGTGGATTGTTTTTTCAGCAGCCTTCGGTTGGTTGTAGTTTTGAATTAACCATAAGATAGAGTTGTTAGGCAACACTTCTAATGATGATGGGCCATGGCTTATCCTGAAACAGCTGTAGAGTCGGCCGAAGCTCAAATTGTAGGATTTTTTGCGCTCACTTACGACCTTGAGCCCACTCACACAAAAAGTTACAATATTTATACCAAAAAAAAAAATATATATATATATTAAGAAAATAAATTAAAAGCAGTGACGTAGCTAATTAGCTGCGGCTTGTTCGTAAGGGGGTGGGGTGGGAAGGTAGTATAGGATTGCGCATCGCACAAAATGTATCTGTGTATTTTAAATGTTGTCCATAAATTACATATTATACTTATACCTTAACCTGACTACGCCACTGTTTACAGAGCTCTATACACGCCGCGCCGATCCTCCGCTTGGTTCATCTTCACCATCATCATGGTGACGAAGATTGTAAGTCAGGCTAACATTTTACGCCAGTTTCTGTGCTATGAACTGCGAAAATTCGCTGCGGAAAAGTATAGCGGCGCTCTCATCGACCTCGACCTCGTTGGCGCCGGTATGCTCCTCCACCTGGCGCGTGTTCGTCCACTTCCAGAGCAGGCGTCGCTGGTAACTGTTGCGAAAAGAGGCAAAAATCTCGCCGACCTTCTTGTCGGATATCTGATCCTTATAGTAGCCCCCCCCTTTCATAACATTAAAGTAGTACCTCTCGTTGCGCGACTTGGAGTGGGCCGACACATAGTCGACGGTCAGCTCGCAGAAGATGAGCATGCCGCCGGGCACAAAGAACTTGCTGTCATCCAGGGCGTAGCCGAAGCGCTGTGAGTTGTCCTTGAGCACATAATGACGCATCTCGCCAAAAAAAGCGTGCATGTCTTGCAGCCGGAAGACGGGCTTGCTACGCAACGGGCCGATCTTGCGCTCCTTCTTGTGCGGCTTATTCAAGCTGAGAGCGTAGTTCTGGCACATGATCATGCGCTCCTGGAAGGGACGCCGCCGAATGTCAATGCCGCCCAGGCAGATGCCGTCGATGATGTGCAGGGCGGCCACCCGCTGCGAGGTCTTGCCCTCGCCGTAGAACTCGTAGACTATCTCGCCGAAGAATATGGAGCGCGGCTGCACCTCGAAGCCCGACTCCACCAGCTCCCACTTGCGGTTCTCCGAGTAGCGCAGCAAATTGCCGCGCGACTTGCACAGAAAGAGCGTGCAGGCATTTATATTCGTCTCACCGCGTCCGATCGGCATGAAGTACCAGTCGTTCACATTCTTGATGTGCGTGCCGAGCGCCACCACGCTGTTCAGCTCAGTCGGCGGGCGCCCCAGCCAGTCGGCCCGCTCCTGAAACCAATCCAGCAGCAGCTCCTGCAGCAGGCGGTCCGTGATCTTCACCTCGGGCGCCTGGCGAAGCTTGTCAGGCAGGTCCCAGAGGCGCAGGCACTGCTGCCGCACCTCCGACTGGCTGCCTTCCTTCAGATCCGCATTCAGGGCGTAGGCAGCCAGCTTGCGCAGACCCAAAATCTGCTTCCTGCCAATGGCATCGTTCGACGCACAGATGTAGCGCACGAATTCCGCATCCTCGGCCAGCTCCGCTGAGCTGAAGATCTCCAGCACATCTAGCTCGCTGCGCTCCTCGCTGAGCATGCGATTAATGGTATTCATGTAGCTGACAATCACCTCCGTGTCCGTGTCCGGCAGCTTGTGCTTGCACACAATGTAGCGCTCCGAGTTGGCAGGCCGGCTGCTGTTTGGCTTGATTATGGCTATTTGGCGGAAGCATTTGTACATCAGGTAGACGAGGCCCACGCTAAATGGCGTGAACAGGTCGAACAGCTTACACACAAAGCTGCCGTCGACACGCAGGATCTTGAGTGCCGTCAGGAACTGGCAGAGATACAGCTGCTTCGACAGTATCTCCTGTATGTTCTGCTGCCCCTCCACCGAGAAGCCGCCATCGGCCATGGCAAAGTGCACACCCTCCGGCGTGTGTTTTCTAATATACTCGTTCAGTGAGTCCTGGTTGGCCTCGTCAAAGATATTGCCATCCTCCTTAACCCCATAGAACGTATCAAACGATTCCGGGGAGGCGGCAAAGAATTTCTCTAGCTTAAAATCATTGGCACCGCGCAGCGTAAAGCCGAATCCTTTGGCCTCCCATGATTTGCGATAGAGCACATATTCGGAAAAGCCACCGGGTCCTGCAAACGAAAAACAAACGAAAGCGATGTTATTTGCTACAACGTCAACAACAACAACAACTACAATAGCAGCAATCAAAACAAGAAAGGAAGGCTAGTTTCGACTTGCCGAAGCTTATATACAATTCACATTGTAAACTTGTTCATTCCAGAAAAATCGGTTATATAGGAGCTATATGATATAGTTGACCGATCTGGATGAATCTCGAACTGAATCAGCTTGCATACAAAAGAACCATCTGGTACCAATTTCAGCTCTGTAGCTCTTAAGACTTCTGAGATCGTGGGGTTGAAACAGACTGACGGACGGACAGGCTTACGGACATGGGTATATCTACTCCCCTTGTCATGCTGATCAAGAATATGTATCCTTTATAATTTATAATTCTTTCTATTCTTTATTCCTGACAAAATTAATATACCATTTTATGAATGGTATAATAAGCGGACGTTGTTATCCGTATCCGCTTCATCGAGTGGTCTTATCGAGAAATCTTGTCTGCACAAAGCTAGTGATCGCGTAATTAGCAATCCACATCTACGTCATCCACAGCCCACCAGCTGGGCCAACTGGCATCCCCATCCCATCAATACAGATATGTTTGCTTAGGCATTCTATCAGCGATGGGACGACCACTTTTTCGACTGGGGGGGACAAGCGGCGCCAATCGAAAACCGAGTGAAATGCTGTTTTTGCTATTTATGTGTTTATTTTCGCGCAGTTTTTACTCGATTGTGAGGATCGCCAATGGATGGGAAGCCAATTATGTCCACTCAGCGAAATACAATTGACAACAGATGATGAAGTGCGGCCAGGCACAGGAAGCGCCATTCGACTTCATTCTCGGTCGGCATATTAAGTGGAGTCGATATGGTTTGTACGTCTGTCTGCCTCTACTATGTATGTGTATGTATCAATATTTTATGAGCCATAGGATGGGCTTTAGAAGCTGATAAGTCCCGCGGAAATGGAAATGGCACTGCGTCTGCTTCTGGTGGTCAAATATATAAGCTTACCCGCACACATGTCAGCAAAGTAGAGGAGCTCGTTGTGGGCTACTAGCGGTTTTCCATCAGGATCCTTTGGTTTTGTGAACATGTAATCGCACATGGAATCAATGTTGGCCATTTTGACGGCGGCACGATTTAGAAATATGGAGCTGCGTATTGTCTCGAATGGATTGCAGCGGGAGCGGGCGCGCCGCTTGTCGCTGTCATTGAGATCATCGAAGACCGTCTTGGCGCCGAGGATGTGATGCAATATGGCCGGGTTGCAGTAACGCGTCTCATCGTCTAGTGTGCGTTTTGGCGGGCCCGTGGTTATGTAGCCCATTAGTTGTTCAAATGTGTATTCACTGGCACAGACACCCACATTGGGCAGCCAATACACCTTCTCAGGTATGTCCATCTCCTCGCTGCTGGCGCTTGGATCCCATTGGCCAGCTGATACCTGTACTGTGTCCAACTTGAGACCAAAACCACGACGTCCGTCCTGCTGTACGGCGATAATGGGCTCCAGGCGACCCTGGTTGCTCTTACCCAGGCCCTTGTCCTTCTCGTAGCCCATTTTCTCCATCATCTCCATGACCTTGTTGGAGTAGCTTTTCACCCATTCTCGCTTGATCTTCTTCGGGGTAGGCTCGAAGTTCTCATCGTCCGACTGCTGATTCTCCATGTTAGCTGGGAAACACGCAAACACACAACAAAATTAATTCTGTCCCGATCAGACCCTCCCTGGCTCTTAAACCTGCTCCCTCACGCGTGCAAGCACTTTGTTTATAATATTTTGATGTATGCACAACCAGTGTGCCCGTTTGGCGTAAACAACAAAATACCAGCGTATTAGTTGCGCCTCATAAATGTCGAAAGAAATATCGAAAATTTTAAAATTCTTCGGCGATAAGCGAAGCTAGATGAGACTCCACTATGCCATGGACTGTCTACCAAAATTGAAATTTACATTTCAAAAATCCCGCGGGATAGGTAGCTGGCAGCGCCGACAGCACACGAAACGAAACTGCCTTCGTGTTGTGCTGGTGAATGAATTACGGTTTAGCAACCATCTATGTGGTGGTCTATGTGTGGTGCCATTTCTTGCCAAAAGAAACGACACTGACAAGAAAATTCCCAATTGCCGACTTTATTGGCAACCAAATAATGCTCGGTGAAAATTTTTGGCGACGTCAGCTCCTTTCGCATCATTAGTTAATAAACATTACCGAACAACAAAATCAAATTTTCAATACCAATAGACAAACTAGCTAGCCCGGCGTGCGTTGGTATTCTACAATTTTTAAAAATTTCTACTTTGAAGATTTCGCTCGTATGAGGAGGCGGTGCCACGGCCATGCCTATTTTCCCAAAAAGATATACGGCTCTCCCTTCCCTGGCCCGATTAGTATACAGTACAAATTTCATACCGATCGGTCCAATAGCTGAGGCGCCTCTTTGTTCTGACTCAACGAACAGCGCACAGGTCAAACGGAAAGAGGCAGGACGCTGAAATGTTCTTGGCCTAGGCGCGCACTGAGAAACTATTTTGCAATAGCTCAACTGCAAGTCGGTCTAAACGGAGGTCAAAGGTTTTATGGAGGCTGTGAGCATAGAGCTAGTAAAAAATGCCCTTGGACAATGAAGGCATTGGAACTGGCGGTCACCGGTGTGAATTCGGACGTGTGCTGTCAGAGTGCATCTATTCGAAAATGCTTTTAGACAATGTTGGCATATGCAGGACCGGTCACCGGTGTGAATTCGAATGTGTTCCCTCAGAGTGGAGTCAATGCAGGCATTTGTGCGCTAGTTCCTCAGTATGAATACGCACTTCAGGCTTCAGATTTTCAGCGGTGGCATAAGCCTTAATATTTTCATTTGCCAGTGCCGCTTCGGTTGGTTTAAAGACTCTGGTTCCGGCTCCTGGCCAGAGCTTTTGTTGTCTATGCCTCAAATTTTCACAGGGCCTACATCAATGTCTGTGCTAAGCTCATAAGGCCTCCACTGATATGCCGACATTTTCGTGGTCCTCTTGGTATTCTATTTTTACGAAGACAGGGTCGAAATTCATTCTCGTATTATTCATGTAGCTGTTTTAGTCTGCTGACGCTTGCTTAGATGAAGTTATATTTTTCTTGTGCTTTTTATGTCTAGTGCAGGGCACTGTTGATAATTCCACTTCAATACGAAATGATACAAATATCGTTTAATGATATTGTGCATAATCGACCTATGTTTTTATTTGCATATTGATATGGAATAAATATTGATATGGCACTTACAACTCAGGGTTATCTATCTGCCGTGATATTTTAAGCGCGATGGAATGCTCTTAAATGAACTAAGACTCGATTATATTTTGTCGATTTTCGACAGTTAACTATCGGCATGTGTGACTATCAATTTTAGAGGCGGTAAAGTGTGACCATTGTGTTTGCATTGTGTTTATGTATGTATATTTGCGTGTATAACTAAGTATAATACTATTAATTCTTCTGTGCTGCAAATGTTTGACATCCACTTACGAACGCTGTAAGCTCCTCAAATTTATCTGCTGCCTTCCGATTCCCGCATTCACATCTTCTCATAGGTCTCTGTGTAGGGGCAGCTAATGCAGCTATGCGTATAATTGTCCTCTTTCTCGTTGTAATGATCCGGCCCAAATACGTGCTCATGTATGGTATGTGTTTTCTTTGTGTAAATGCTGCTCCTGACCTCCATACGCAGCTGCTTCATTTCCTTATTATATTTACGTGCTTTGCCCAATTCACGCTTATCCTCGCGCGACGCGTGCTGGCTGGTCAACTCCTCCTCGCTACCCCACACTTCCATGGCGCGCTTGTGGACCTGCAGATGCAAATACAGCTTCATCTCCCCCCAGCGCACATTGTGCGGGTTTTTGCGGCTTATGTAGCGCAACGGCGGCTCCCGTTTGTCAAAGTCGCAATCCTTCAGCAAATACTCGGTCTTGGCCTCGGTACGCGTGATGAGCGAGTGCTTGTCTTCATTGTCCCGGCACTTGTCGCACACGCTATGCCCGAAATTGTTGAACAGGTACGAATCGGCAAACTGGTCGCCGCAATCGATGCACTCCTCGTACTGCACGGGTATGGCAATGCCATTTTCGAAGATGGGTAGCTTGGATGCGTCTGTAGCTGCGCTTGCCCCTGCTCCTTGGGCCGGCAGCACCGGCTGCTCTAATAGAAAGCCACCGCCACTGTCGATGTACTTGGTGCCCTGCACCTTTATAACCGAAGTTTGAGTCTGCGCGCCTTCGGCTTCTCCACTCGTTTGCTTGCTGCCGTGAATAAAAACATGGTTTAGTTAGTCCGGCAATTCAACGATTGCAATTTATATTCCTACCTGGAATCATTCTTATAGGGCTGCGCTAGAAGTTTGGCCTTCCGCAGCCTCTCTGCCTTGGCCTGGTTGCGCTCGATGCGTGCTCTTTGTGCATTGGTCAATGTGGAGCCGCTGGCGCCACTACTGGCTTTTGAAGCTTGTGTGCCTTCTGAGGACTTCTCCATGTGAGGTTCGAAATTTCAAAATAAAAATACAATCTTGCTTCTGCTTCTAGCTATATTTTTGGTCAGCCAATTTTTTCTTAGTATTTTTTTGCTTCCAATATATTTGACATTCGCCTCGATGCCATTTTGGTTAAACATTTTGTGGTATTTTTTTGGACGTTTGCATTTGGTGTTTTGTTTTTGTTGCAGGTGTATTTGTTGTTGTTTTTGTTGATGAAATGTTAAAGAAGCATTACAAATTTTTGCTGAAGTGTGCGCTTGCCCTGCCCATTATCTATCTAATAGACTTTTGCGGCCTGCTGACGCATTTGCAGGAGGTGGACTTTGAGACTCATTTCTACTATCCCCTACACAATGACAGCGCCTCCTCCATGGTTGCAGATGCTCTGCCGGCTTACAAGTTCATCGAGATGCCGCGCTTTGTGGGGACACCAGGACCAACCAGGCTAACCATACTGGTGAAGAGCGCCATTGGGCATTCGGCTCAACGCCAGGCAATACGAAAAACTTGGGGATACGAAGCGCGCTTCTCGGATGTCACCATACGACGCGCGTTTGTGCTGGGCGTGTCGGGGTGGGGTGAGCACACATACGAGACTGAAGACATCGTAGCCAAGGAGGTGCAGGAGCATGGCGACATTTTGTGTGCCGACTTTGTGGATGCCTACTTCAACAACACCATCAAGACTATGATGGGTCTGCGCTGGGCTGCCGAACACTTCAACAACAGCGACTTCTACCTCTTCGTCGACGACGATTACTATGTTTCGGTGAAGAATGTGCTGCGCTTCTTGGGCAAGGGCAACATTAACAATCATCATGGCGAACTCTTTGCCGGCTTTGTGTTTCAGACGGCGCCGCTGCGACACAAATTCAGCAAATGGTATGTGTCACTGGAGGAATATCCTTTTGACAAGTGGCCGCCATACGTCACTGCCGGCGCATTTATATTCTCACGCCCGGCGCTGCTTAAGATGTACGAAGTGGCCCGCCGTTTGCCACTGTTCCGCTTTGATGACATCTATCTGGGCATTGTGGCGTTAAAGGCGCACATAGCCGTGCACCACTGCGAGGACTTCCACTTCCACAGGCCGCGCTACTATGGCCCGGATAGCTACAGCTCGGTGATAGCCAGCCATGGCTTTACTGACCCTCAGGAAATGGAGCAAGTGTGGAATGAATGCCGTTCGGCCAACTATGCGTAGCAATAGCAAAGTATGGAACATGTGTGGCGTGACAATAGCTATCTAGCCTGCCCAATATTGTAGAACAAAGCCTTATAAAAAGTAATTATTCAATAATTAATTATAAGCTGCTGCTAAGTTAAAAGTATTAAAATTAAATTACGAAATTTTAGTGTACCAATGGCAGCATATTTTAACTTGACAGTTATTGATAGATGGGCACGGGTCGTGCTGGAGAAAACATCGATGTTATATCGATACATCGATGTTGTCCAAAATTTTTCAAACATCAATTTTTTCTGATGTTTGATGTTTTTTAACAGATAATTTAGCATCACACACAGACAAAAACGAGACAAATAAAAAAGCATAAGGTAAGATAAAATGGAATAAATTTTAAATATTACTAAAAATTAAGGAAAATATATTGATATTTCAAGAGGATATTGGTTTTGACAGTGTGTGGAAATGGAGAAGTTGCAGTCTTAATTGTAATGGACAGTAATGGATCGACCAAAGGCCTCAGGCTCTATTATGTCAGTTTTAGACCAAAAAGAAAGCAAGCATTGACAAGGCACTGGCTAATTATATCAGCACAGAGCTGCGCCAATTCTCTTAATGTGTTGGCGATTTCTATTGACAATAGATGCAGTTTAACAATTGTTTTCTTTATTTGACCTTGAGCCGGCTAAGAATATCTATAATATAGTACATTTAGGATTATGTGACTGAAGCAGAATTTCTTTTGTTAATTTGTATTTATAATTTGTTTATTTTATAAGAAAAAAATGAAAAATACCTTTATTAAATTCATAAATACAAATGTTCGGCCTTTTCCTTTTTAGTTTTTAAGCATTCTTTACAAGTTTGAAAAGGTGCACCGCTGTATCAATGTTGAGACCCCGAAAACATTAAAAAATCGATGTGGGAAAACATCGATGTTTCTCCAGCACTAGGCACGAGCAATAGTACTTAGCCCAATGTGACCGTTTTCGGTTCGAGGGTAATTTTTAGAAGCCAATTTTAATTGGCTATATTGACTTAAGTATTGAATGCCAGTGCCAATTGTAATATGTTTTGCGGCATACTCGCAAATTCAAAATTTAATTGGTATATTTTTCGGACCTCAGTATATTCCCGGTCTAACAATTTGGTCACACTGCTTTAACCCGAAGTTGCCTCTGGATGAGTATACGACCAAGCAAAACTTCAAAAGCAATTTAAAAGCATATTGCACATTGTGTCGTGCTCTTGTGCTTACGTGAGTTGGTCCAGTCTTTTGTTTAAAGTCGGCTTGTAATTTTTTTCAAAGTGAATAACGCATTTATATATTTAAATATATATTTATAAAAACAACTGCAAACGCACATTTACTTTTTAAATAAACATTTAAAAATACCTAAAATCGAAAGGTAAGTTTTGATAGATTTATGCAGTCGATTTTCATTTACTTTGTGCATCGGCAAATTTCTTTGCACTTTGCCGAATTTTTAAGCCTGGCTTGCGCTTGCGAATCGACGCTCCGGCCAGCAAACAAAAGCAGCAAAGGCAACACAAAAAGAAAACTGGTTTTTTCTTTCTTACATTTTTTTTTAAATATATGTGTACATATGTATATATTTTGTTAGGTTATATTGTTCATCGACAATTCTTGGCTATTTTTTCCTATTGATTGCAAATGGTCATCGAGCTAAAGGGTTTTAAAAATACTATTGTTAGCTTTTAATGTCTTTATGTATTTGTGGCAGCTTTTCAAAACAGTGTTTTTTTTTTTTTTGTTTGGTTGGCTTTGCTAAGTTTTTTGGGTTGCTCTTTACGCCGGCCGGCATTTTTTGGCGTCTGCCTTGGGCTTTGTGAGTGCGTGAATATGTACATGTATGAGTGTGTATTTGCTGATGTTTGGGCGGGGCGCAGTTGACGCAGCTTAAGCTACATATACGAATATCCTCCCAACAAAATTGTGACTTGCGCGTGCTCAACATGACACACACAATGCACTTTTAGTGGTGTATGTGTGTGGTGCTTAAACAAAATTTTGTTGGGCGTGGTGCTTTGCAGCAGCGTCGCTATACCACCAATACATTGTTTCTTTTTATCGCATTTTAAAATAAAACAAGCAGATGGTAAACCTATGTGTTCATATTGTATGTATGTATGCAGCGGGTGACTAAACTTCTATTTTGCGGTTGCGTCTTGCATGTAATTTGAAATTCATTGTGTGTCGGCGCTGTCTTGATAATTTATAATGCAGACGTGCGTCTGGTGCTTGCCCCCACTTGCGCTGGCAGTGATATTTGCTTGCCTGAGCTCAATAGGGTGTCAAAACGGCCACTTGAGCCTGCATTCTTTTAGCTCTATATCTTTCTCTGTCTTCTCAGTCAAGCAGGCGCATTCAAGCACCCCCATCCGACCTCTTTGTCGTTGTCTGAGACGGCTGCTGATGCCACGCATCGTTGCTTTGCAACAACATATGCATACATTTATATTATTTTTTTTGGCTAACGTTGTTCTTGGCGCCGGCTGATTAACTTCAAGTCAGCAAAAAGTAAGCTTTAATGAGAAAAAGTCAAAGCTTCGACAAAAAGACTGTGGGCTGCTGAGCTGTTGTTGCCCGCTAGCTGGCTGGCTGCTATGAATCATCCATTGCCGCCACACAACCGCGGAGCAGCGCAACCATATTTCGAAGTTGGAAGTTGATTCATGGCAAACAAGCCAGCCATCGCCCGCCGCCAACAACAGCAGTTCAGGCAGAGGCACTTCAACCCATATGTGTAAGCGAGAAGTTGCACTTGGCATTACATATGTACAAATTGTACATATATATGTTTGTACATACACGACAGCACTGTGATTGTTGTTGCGCTTGCTGTTATTGTGGCAGCTGCACCTTACAATTGGCGGCCAACGGCCGTTAGTCAGTCTCACTTAAATGGCTATCGTTTATCGACAAGCACAAAGCGCAGCTGTGTCTATACATATCGAATTCAAAAATGGCCATATATGGTAACTTTTTTTGCTCTGGACCTTGTAACGTTTTTTTTTTCCAAATAAAACATTGCAAATTTATATGCAGAATGCGCATTGGAGAAGGGTGGGGTGGCAGCAACAAACCTTTTGCTTTGTTTGTGTTATCGAAACGTATGATTTATAGCTAAATCGATTTCTTCTGAATTTAAAACAAACGGTACGTGTTCCACATCGTAGTATGAATATATGCAACTAAAAATAAACGTGATAATATGCAGTTAAACGGCACATATATATTTATATACCTATTTACAAAAACAAGCGAAAATAAAAGGCCGTTAAAGACGTTAACGTTTCGGTTGTGCGTTGATAAGAAGCATTCCATGGCGAGCACAAATTATGTGGGGGGGAGCCATAGGAATTTAATCTGCTTGGGTTGCCGCCTGTTTGTAATTGTAGTTGCTGTTGTTGCTTGCTGCTTGTTGCTGATGACGTTAGGTTCGTCGAACTCAAATTTCTGCTGGTTTTCTCTTCTCAGAGTTGTTGATATAGCTTAAAATGCTTGTGTGTGTGTGAGTGTATATGCACAAGTGTGCTTGTATTAGTCATCTCTCTTATCCTTTCTTGTCTTCATTGTTTAATGCTGAGTCATAGTTTACTTTGTCAACCATATTTTGGACAGCTCATCGATAAACCAAACCCGCAGTTTCTTTATTTCCCTTCTTGAGTAATCGCGCAATAAAGCAAACGGTTAACGTTCGAAATGAGTATTATATGTGTATGCATGTGCCCGTGTAGATAATATAAAAACAACCGTTGATTAATCGAAAACCATTTCCGCTTAATCTTTATTATCGATCAATGGTGAGTTGTCGTTTGTTGGAAAATTAAAATTCAATTGAATATTCAAATCGCCACGACTCCCCCTGCTTCTGTTTATACTCGTACTCTAGTAGAGTAAACGAGTATATCTTCCACTCTTCCAATCTTAGCGTATTTAGTTGAAACTCGGTTTGTATATGGATAAGCACATAATCTACCGATTTGCCGAGTTTTGTTAAGATTTGATAATAATTGTCAACAAAATCGTAAAAAAACATTTTGTATGAGATCACCTCACCCAAAAAAAAGAAATTGTGCATACTTTTGAGTGTGTCGAATATTGAATAAATGCTGAGTACGAGTATCTATAGTCGGAATATCGACTATAGCGTTCTCACTTGTTTTTTTTTTTTTTTAATCTTTTACACTTATAACTAATCTTGACAAATAAGTATTTCCAGCCATATATTTTCTAAGTATGATGTTTTTTTGTTTAGATTCTCTTATATGTACATATATGTTATAATAGGATTAGCATAACATAACTAAAACTATAATTCTGTAGCAGCTTGCGATTGTTTTTCTATTTGTCCTTAGACCTTAAAATTTATGATTTGGAAACAATCGAGGGACGGTATCGAATTTTGTTTCCTGATCCCATCTCTAATATTTACTCTAGCAACTGAAGAGAAGAAAACTAAGTAGCAGCTATAAAACCAGTATAGGTTGAAACCCACCCCTTTAGTATTTTTTATCGCACGACACCTCTCGCTTGTGAGCTCTCTGCTGACGCCCCAGACCTTGCCCTGCGCTTGTCAGCCAAACTTTATTGCTCTTCAAATGTGAATTATTGTTTATTTTATGATTACTTACCAAGTTCCATTGTTCTTCACTATTTATGCAGATGGCTTCCCCAGCGCCAGCACTTAAGGATTTGCCCAAGGTGGCCGAGAATCTGAAGAGCCAATTGGAGGGCTTCAATACGGACAAACTGAAGAATGCCAGCACCCAAGAGAAGATCATTTTGCCCACAGCTGAGGGTAAGTGTTGAAAGTTCAATTAAAAAAAACATTTTTGAAAAACATCAAAATCAAATATAGATGTGGCTGCTGAGAAGACCCAAAAGTCCATCATTGAGGGCATCACAGCCTTCGATCAGAACAATCTGAAGCATACTGAGACCCACGAGAAGAATCCATTGCCCGATAAGGAAGGTGAGTGAAGTTTACTTGACTGTAAGATTTTCATAGTTTTCAGACATTTTCAACGTTGCGTTTTTCTCTGATTTATATAGCCATTGAACAGGAGAAAGAGAAAAATCAATTCATAGCCGGCATTGAGAATTTCGATGCGAAAAAACTGAAGCATACCGAAACCAACGAGAAGAACGTTTTGCCAACCAAGGAGATCATTGAGGCTGAAAAGCAGGCCTGAAAAGCAAACAATTTTTGTTGAAAAATTGCAAATAACGAAAATCGCAACCAAGCAATCCATCCCCTCTCTCTCTATCTCATTCTTTAAAAATATATGTATTTTATTATTACTACTCGTATTATTTTTTGTTTGCAATTTTTTTTTTGTTTTTAATTGTTTTTGTGTGCTGATTTTGAGTTTTAAACAAAAGACAACAGCAGATCGTGACTACGCCGCGACACAGAAAGAAAAAGCAACTCATTCCTACAACTTCAGCATTCTTATATAGTACATATATGGAAAACCAGACACGAACTAACTTACACATACATACACATACACACATACACTTTTTAAAAGACATGAAGATCAGCTTAAACTATGCGAAAGAAAAGCTAAATAAGTAAACAAGAAAAGCAAAGCGAAAAATAATTTTTTATATGAAAAAAAAACATGTAATTTTTTAATAAACTTTTTTTTATATATACTTTATATGCGATATATTTATACTGGGAAAAAATAAAAACTTAAATGTAACATTTTATAACTAACAGAACTGTTTTTACTCGTACTTGCTTGCTTTTGCTTGCTCAGCTGTGGGTTTTGTATAGGGTTAAATACCGTTTCAATATACCAGAGTGTGTGCGCATGGACTTTACCTATCAGCAGCAGGACTAGCAAAGAGAGCTTTGCTCTTCTTCCGTTTAAGGACAAATAACCTAGAATTTTTAAAAGCTACAAATCTTCAATTTTATCTAGGGGCTTCTTATATGTGCACGCTGTTGAGTTTCCATTTCATCCAGAACTATATCATATAGCTGCCATAGAACTAACGTTTCAAAATGAACGTTTAGTGGAATAACGAAAAGAATACGTCACGACAAAAAACTTTACTTATTAAAACCCACATTAAATGACTAGCTTTTACCTAAACGCTCTTAAAAGAATAGAAGCCAGCGTTCCTCTCTTGTTATTTGTTGTGAGAGACTGATTCGATTTTCATACAAATTCGAATAAAACAAGAAAGGAAAGTTAGCTTGCCGAAGCTTATATACCATTTACATTTACAAATCTGGATGGAGTGGATGCAAAGGAAACAAGACGAATTTGTTTTAATTTGGATAAAAAACAGAAGTGTTCATTTCGGAACAATCGGCTATATTGTAGCTATATGATAAAGTTGTTCGATCTTAATGAGATCAGACCAGCGGACGTGGGGCCTCCTCAAATAGATATAAACCGAATATAGTTTGATTTTGATGAAAAAATAGAAAAGTTATGCTCCTCAGTGCTCATTCCGGAACAATCGGTTATATGGGATCTGGATAAAACTCGAACTTGATCAGCCTGCAGACAAAGGAAGCATCTGGTAGCTTTGTAGCTTTTAAGACTTCTGAGATATTTGTGTTGAAACATACGGACGGACATGGTTATATCGATACCGCTTGTCATGCTGATCAAGAATATATATACTTAATAAATGGTATAACAAAAAAGGAAGGCTAGCTTTGGCTTGCAGAATCTTATCCTCAATGGGTTACAAACCGAATTTGGTTTGATTGAATGAAAAGTTATGCTATTAAGTATTCTTTCTGAAACAATCGCTTATATAGCTATATTATATAGTTGTCCGATCTTCACCAGACCTGCTCAGTGGACGTGAGGCTTCCCCAAATGGATACAAACCGAATTTACAAAAAAAAAAACGGAAAAGTTCTGCTACTAAGCGTTCTTTGTGCAACAATCGGCTTTAAGGAAGCTATATGATATAGTTGTCCGCTCTGGATGAATCTTAAACTTAAGTCAAATTTCAAAGGACATAGTGATATAGTGAACTTAAGTCAAATTTCAAAGGACATAGTGATATTCTTTCGCACTCCTCTGAAGTCCAATGCTGCTGTCTTTCACAGCCGAAGTTAAAGGTCAAGTGTTCATGGATGTCGATGATAACAGAGAAGAAAAAAAAAACAACTTCCGACTTTACTAATCTATATATATACTAGCCAGTTTACCCGGCGTTGGCCGGACTCTTTTTTGTTGTTTTTCCAAATGTAACAGGACCTAATTAAGCGGCCATATGTCTGCTTCTCGATCTGTCCGTATAAAGGTCCAAGATTCAGAACAAACGAATAATTTTTAATAAATATGGTCAGCAAAACCAGGCCCGCATTCTGAGGCGTATCACCGGCGCAGACTGGTACATTCAAAAAGTTACTTCGAAAGGGATTTGGAAGCACCCACGGTGGGCGACGCCATCAACTCACAGGCAGCAAGATACCTCGATAGACTTGCCAACCACTATAACAACCTTGCTCGACGTCTGGTAAGAAGAAGCGGGGAGGATACAGACGGCTGCGCAGGACTCACCCTGAGGACCTGCAGCATCGCGTCATGTAAATGAATTTAATTATATCCCTGGAGTATAAGTAGCCCATTAGGGTAACTATAAGCTACAAATTGTTCACACAAAATAAAACCATAAGTTTGTTCATAAAACAAAAGAGAACACTATAGTCGATATTTCGACCATAAGATACTCGTACTCTTTACTTATTTTAAATTCGACACACTCAAAACTATGCAACACTTTTGGTTTTTATACTCTTACTCTAGTAGAGTATATTGTATTCATGTAAATGTATGCAACGGGCAGAAGAACCCCATAAAATATATATATTCTTGATCAGCAACAACAGTCGAGTCGATCTAGTCATGTCAGTCCGTATGAACACCTAGATCTCGGAGACTGTAAGAGCTACAGAGACCCAATTTGGTAAGTAGTAAGGTAAGGGAGTCCTTGTGGGTCATCAGATCGTTTACATTTTGCCACGCCCCTCCCGACTGCGCAAAACCTTATATCTTTCGCACATCTTAACGTATTTAGTTGAAACTCGGTTTGTATATGTATAAGCACATAATCTGCCGAGTTTTGTTAAGGTCGGATAATAATTGTTGACAGAATCGTAAAAAAACATTTTGTATGAGAATATATATATATATATATTTTATATAGATATAAGATTTGGGATATGTTTTTATTGATTTGCGGTGGCGGGAGGGGTGTGGCAAAATTTTAAAACAAGCTTGATCCGACGCCCCAAAAGGGGAGATCTAGGTGTTCACGCACGGACAGACGGTTAGACGGACACAGCTAGATCGACTCGGCTGTTGATGCTGATCAAGAATATACATACTTTATGGGGTCGGAGACGCTTTCTTCTGCCTGTTACATACATTTGCACTCTACTAGAGAACGAGTATAAAAAGAATGCTTCCTCTGGCCTTTATTAGTATACTAAAAATGATTCCAAATAAATGATCAATGTGTAAATCGATTAATTTGCTTTCCAATGACCATATATATATCATTTGGAAAGCAAATTATTAGATTTATATATCGATAAATCGCTTTTCCAGTGCACTAATATTGTCTAGGTGAAGTTCCTGAGCTATGTATCGGTGTAATAAGCCGTATCTATCGATAAGCGTCGATATACATCGGTGTAGAAATATGTGTACAATGTAGTAATATCGGTCAGCGAAAATTCAAGAGCTATATACTGATATGGAAAAACCGATTATTATCGTTTTCTAAAAATGTTTAAAACGTACTTTCGGCCAAGAGAAGGTTAAGAGTTAAGTTTCATTATATGGACAGACTGATATATATCACTTGGAAACCTGATTCATATATCGATAAATCGTTTTGGAATCCTTTTTCAGTATTATAAATATCTGTCTGGAGAAGTATCTAAAAGAGAACCTGGGCAATGCCGGGTACTCGTCGGCAACAGTGGATAACAGTTGCTTTCATGAAGTCGACAGTTACGATGGAAGAAAAATAGCAGGTGCTTCGGTCGCAGAATATGACCAATGTATTAATATCTGGACAATCTAAATGCTATGCTATATTTGCCCCCCACACTCGCATAATGTGTTGATTAGGATGAGGATACTTGTTTCGTTTATGTTTTCTGCTCTTCATTCTGCTGCTGATCATCGTGTTCCTGTGTATCCATGGACGATTGCTCATCAATGCCATTGTCCTCAGATTGTTCAGTGTTTTCTGTTGCTGCTGCGGCGGCGGCAGCGGCCGCCTCCTTTGCCTTTTCATATTTGTTCACCTCAAATTTGCTAAGATCGGCGCCAAGCAGGCGCAGAATATGAATTGTTTCATCCTTGTCCACATAGGTTTTCAGGCTGGAGGTGCCACGCCAGCCTACAGTGTACAGGGTGAAGTCCTCACTCACGTACTTTAATATGCAGCTGCCGACACCTGAAAATGTGGGCAAGCACGAAATGCGGCCATGAATATCTTCGCTAGAAACGTGACGTCTTCTGTAACTTACCCAACTCTTTGCAGCGCTTCTGCGTCTCTGGGCTCAGTTGCAGCGTGGATGGCGGCTTGGTGGGATCGGTGCAGTTGAGCAGCAGCACTAGATCATCGCGTTCTACCTGTATGCGACGACTGGCGCCAATGAACGCATTGGAGGTCTGCAAGCCTTCCTGGGCCAAACGGAACGGATGTTGCGTGTGGCGATTCTCACAACGCACGAATGTTTTTACGCCCGTGTTGATGATCTTGATGTTGTGCTCATTGTTGACCACCAGATCGCGGATGCGCTCGGAGCAGAAGTAGACGTTCTTCTTCTTCTCGGTGATGCAGCGAGTGAGCAGGCAGCGCTGATTGAGCGACTCGTCCAGCTGGTAGAACTGCTTGATTGCTTTGTAGTCGGCATCGTCTTCGCCAAAGAAGACATAGGGATCCTCCTTGTAGCCATGCAGACGCCGCTTCTTGCGCTGCGGTCCCCAAGGCACTTTTTTATCCTCGACGGGCTTGCCCTCCGCGTCCAGCTGTGGTTGGGCATCGGCCGTTTGCGCCTGCGCCTTCTCCTGTTCCGCCGTCAGCGCTATCACGTCATTCTTCTCGAAGGCCAGCTGCCGGCGCTTCTCGATGACTGCCACAAAGAAGCCGCCGCTGTCCTGCAGATGCGGTAATATGCGTATGCACTTGTCCAGCCCAATCTGAGCCATTTCGGCCGGCGGCAGGGGAAACATGCCAGGCCGTATGATCGTATGCAGATGTTCGGGAACCTCGTCGAAGCTGGAGTAGATGGTGTCCACCTCCTTGGTGGCCAGCTTCCAATCGGTCATTCCAGGATTGAACTTGAGCCCGGGCACTAAATGGGCGGCATCTACCAGCTCCAGGGCGCCGTCTGAATCCTTGATGATGCGCTGCAGCACCGCCTCGTTCTCGATGGGATTCAGCGAGCAGGTGGAGTAGACGAGCCGGCCACCGATCTCGAGCATCTCAGCGCCACGACGTACAATACGATACTGCATGCCGTGCAGGTTGTAGGCCTGGGCTAGGTTCCACTTAAGCCAGATGTCGGGATTTTTGCGCAGCGTGCCGTCGCCCGAGCAGGGAACATCGCACAGTATCTTGTTGAACTTGAGTATGGACTTGGTGCCGTCGGGCTGCGTCTGCAGCAGGTTGGGGAAGAAACAGCTGTCGTGGTTGGTCACTAGCAGGCAGGGCGAGTTGAGTCGCTTGGCCTGATGCACCAGCATATAGCAGCGATTGTTGTCCACATCGTTGGCGAGCACGAAGCCAGGCGGAATCTTGTGCTGCTCGGGTGCAGCGTGCAGGGCCTCAATCAGCTGAGCCGTTTTGGAGCCAGGAGCGGCACACATGTCCAATACCTTGTCAGTGGGCTTCACGTCCAACACCACAGGTGGGATCATGGAGACCGCCTCTTGGCGACTGATGCTGCCCGCCGTCGTTTCGACGATGAGAAAGTTGTGCAGCAGCCAAAGCGGCTCCGAGCGACGAATATCCTTCCGAGTGAGATGCAACTGATAAGCCAGACCGTTTGGATACCAGGGCAGGCACAGCGGTCGCTCTACCTGCTCCGCCGGCTTCTCGTGCAGCTCCGACACGCCACGCACATACTCCTTAAAAAGCTGCGTTTCAATGATCTTCAGCAAGGCCTTGGCCTCATCCTTGAAGCCTGTCACGCGGAATGTCGTTGGCAGATTGTCACGTATGGATGCCAGAAACTGTATCCACTCCTCCTCGGTGGCACATATCTTCTGCAGATGGTAGTACTTAATAAAAGCGGCATTGTCACGTTTGATCTCCTCATACGGCAAGGCACGGCGATCTGGACGCTCGGGGCCCTCAAAACAAATACCTAAGGTTAACCAGATATAATTGAATGCGTTCATACACTTACATTCTCGCGCTTCTGTCGTTTGCGGGCCGCAAAGGGATTCTGTTTCTTGCCACGCGCCATGCTGCTAAACTTAAACACGTCCTTCGTCTTTGAGCTGTTTCGTTTATTTATTGTCAGCCGTCTTGTCCGTACTCTCTTACCCGGCAACACGTGTTGCTGTCTGCCGAAAATTGCGTTAGTCTCAAAGGCCAGTGCTGGCAGCCGTTCAAAGGCAGTGTTGGTAAAACTATTTCTCTTAACCAGCACTAAGCCACATCAGATAGCGCAATGCGCAGGTCGGTTATAGGAGTGAGCCAACAGCGGGTAGCTCGTGACGTAATAAATGTATCGTCGTTTTTCGTTTGTTTACATTTTAATAGACGGCGCCATCACATCATGAAGTCTTGTGTGAAAAATTGTGAAAATATTTCCAAGCGCGGAAGAAAATATTTCCAGAAGAAGAAAAACAAATTTAAATGTCGCCAAGATAAGCAAAATTTATTAAAAAATACATGGAGGATGTGACTTTAATACTTCAAACCGGAGGATCTTTGTGGTGAAGCGCCAGGAACTTGGATAACTTGATCATCTTTTAAAGTTTACCTTTATTATATGCAAATTTAAAAAAAAAAAAAGAAAAAAACACAAGGCTCTAAATGGCATACTATCTAAATCAGATCGTTTTAGAACATTTTGTCAGAAATATTAGGGCTAAGGGTGGTCTAGATGATTGTCAAGAATTCAAATAGAGGCTTCGCCCATATTTATTGGGCTACAACGAAGGTCTGACCTCGAAGGTCTGACACCAATCCCCAATCCAAAACTTCGGATTTTGATAGAGATACCAAATCCATGACTACTTAGCATTTAACAGGTTTTTAAAAAAATATCATTCTTTAAAAATATAGCATTCTTAATTTTCAATTTCTATGTACTGAAGAATTTTGGCAGTTATATTTGAATTGAATGAATGGGTTGACCACTTAAGCGAAATGATGAAAAATCGTACTGCGCTTGAAAATATATTTAAGAAAATGAATGGGGACTCTCTTTTTAATTGGTAAGAACTATTTTCAAGCACATTACAATGAGGCAAGACCTGTGAACCGCCAAATGGATATTAAAAAGATAGTTTTTAGATCCAGAAAGTATTTTCAAATAAGAGACCTAAGCGAAACAAGTAAGAACGCTACAGTCGAGCTTGGTCGACAGTAAAATACCCTGTACCTGGTAAGCTGCTATATCATATCCGATCTTGATCAATATCTTTGAACGGACGTAAAGGGTATGAATATCTATGAAAAGCATCTTATACATAGTCCGAATTTCAACTATAGCGTTCTTACTTGTTGATTTTACTAATGTTATTTTTGTATTACTGTGTGGTTTGAGTAACGATGTTGCTTATGCTGCTAATAAAAATCCAAATATGTACACAGGCATATTTAGTTTAAATTTATTGTCATTTAATGTATTAAAATGCTATGAAATAAAAACAATACATTTGTTCAAAATCTAGACATTTCATATATCCCGACGGACTGACGCACATGGCTAGATGGACTCGGCTTGTCGTGCTGATCAAGAATTTATAAAATTTATGTGGTCAGAAAAGAGTCGATAAGAAACAGTATCTGCCATAACTCTGGCAGCGACGAATACAAAAGCTACCTTTCGATAGTATCGTGGATTCACCAAAAATATCGATAGTTCTTTATGACAGCGTCTGGTGAAGAATCACATAAAAAGCACAATCGAAATAAATTGAAAAGTCTGAGTCTGATTCTGATTTGCTTCGATTTAGCTGATTTTAAAAGAAGATTTGAATAGCCAAGGCAATGGAGGAAAACTGGTGGATAACAAGCCTGAAGGAGCTGGAATCTAAGGCTACGCCCCTGGAGACGCTCAGCAACATGTATTTGCAAATCAACAAGCAACCGACGATGCCTCAGCATATTCTCGAGCGTACACTTCGCGCGCCGTCTTTGTACGAATACGCCCAGGTTGGGGAAGCCAGCAAGCAGCCGTTGGTGGACAAGGCGGTTGAATTCTTTGGCTGCTGCTTGGAGCAGCTGCCCATTGACACTGGGGACGCAGAGTTGCCACAGCTGCTGGGCCAGGCGCTGTCGCATAGCAATCCGGCCTTGCGTGCCCGGGTGCTGAATAGTCTGCTGACAGAGCTGCGTCGCCAGACTTCTAACTGTGAGGTTCGTCCATTACCTGGCAATGAGCTACTCTTTTATGTGCTAGACGAGCTCCAGCAGGTGGAAACGCAGAGCAGCGCCGTAAGCATCAGCATTCTTGCCATTTGGTTGCCTCAGCGCCTGGACGAAGCCGACATACAATCAAAGCTGGTGCAGCTGCTGAAACAGAATGAGATCATACGCTGCCGTGCCTACGAGCTGGGCGTAATGCTGGCCAGGCGCAGCGCCGCCTCACTCGGCTCTGTGGAATTCATATTGGATGCCGCCATCGCCGAGCTGGACAACGATGATGTTCTTTTGCAAGCCAGCGTTATGGAAATACTCGTTCCGCTGGCCGAGCAGAACCACGGACTGTCCTACATGGAGAATCGCCGTGTATTCGACGTAATTTGCAACCGCGTGCAGCGCATGGAGGAGAACTCCCTCGACATGCTGCTCGTGCCTAGCTTCATGAAATTCTTTGGAAAGATCGCCGCCGTGCAGCCGCACAAGATCATCGCCGGCTATCCGCAGATGGTCGGATACCTCTTCGAGGTGCTCAAGTGCGGCGACGAGGCCGTCCTGCCCACCGCCATGGACACACTGGCCAACCTGGCGGCCAGCGTACAGGGTAAGCGGCTGCTCAATCAGCACTGCCAGCAGGCCATGGAGCAAGTAATGGCCAAATATTTCGTCTACTCCAAGATACTATCGCCGCGCCTCAAGGTACGCATGCTTAATTCCTTGGACGTCATCTATACCATGGAAACACCGGCTTCCGACGAGATCAAGTGAGTCAATCTGAATCAATAAGCCATCACATTGTGTTGATCAATGTATTCTCTCCCCGCTTAGTTTGATACTGAAGCGCTGGTTCGAATGCTTTGCAGATGGCCCAGACTGCACCCACCTGATGGCGCTGGTCAACACACCCTTCGCCGACATGCAACAGGCTGCCCTGGGCCTGCTCGGCAAGCTGTGTCAGTTCCGCTGGGGCATTGTGGCTCTGCAGCGCACTGGCGGGGCTCTCGAGCTCCTGCTGAACCGCAAGAGTGACATGGACAAGGATGTCAAATATTTGAAGTGGCAGCTCATAGAGCGGCTGGCCAGCAGCTCCGAGTTCTCGCCCTCCGAGTCCGTGCGCCTTGTGGCTTACGTCAATGAGGGGCCGTACTATGTGAAGACGGAGGCGGATATTGCCACCGAACCGCATGGAAATCAGTAGTGCTGCAATGGCTGCCTGAGCAGGCTGCATCACCATAAGCCGCCACTACACGACCACACACACACACGGGCGAAGCAAACGGAACTCATATCAGCTATCAAGAGGAGGAGGAGGCCAAGGAGAAGAACACTTCAAATTACATACATAAAATTTACGGTATTTATCGAGGTTAGGATTAGAACACACATTCTACATTCTTGATTTACCTGGAGATTTGCATTTACCATGTGGGAATGTTACAACGGAAAACGAACCTATCACCCCATTGGCATCTATAAGAATTTGGATTCAAATCATGATAATTCATGAATGCGATTGTGTATTTATCTATATGTCTAAATATACATGCATATACATTTATCTATATATTTATGGGATCACAAATAAATTCAACTAGTAATATGAATAGATCACAAAGAGTGCTCCACCTGCCCCACACACCATACATATATACTAGAGGTCTGTATGAGCCATTGTAGAGGGTATTATAGTACTTAACGCATAGATAGAAGCATCTCCGACCACAAAATGTATACAAATCAGTCGATGTAGATATGTCCCTCTGTATCTATGAGAACTAGTCTCAGTCTCAAAGTTATCGACTTGAAATTTTCTCAATTTCTGCTATGTAAAAATCACTCAAATCGGACCACTATTTCATATATAAGCCGATTAAGGATGAACCATTAGTACGAAGAACTAACTATAGATGGGCATCTGGAACTAGCCTCTCTCGCTTATTTATGAATGTGAGCGTATGACAGAAGTGTAACTATTCGCCCAGATACCGTGCAGTAAATTGCGTGTACCTTGATTTTGGTGTACAACTCGCTCACTGTACAATGAAAACTTGTGAAGGAAGTACCAAAATGACTGCTAGATCAGATTAAAGATTTTAAAGCAAGAGTGAGCTAGCATTTTTACTTAGTTTTGAAAAGCTGGGGTTGGTTTCAGAAGCAACAGCTCTCAATTTTCCAATATCAGGCACATTCTACTGTCAGTTATAAATCGTAAAAGAATAGTCGCTATCACCCAATATTAGGTGTTAGAAATACACATTTAGTTAAATATTAAAATAGTTTAGAAAAAACGAACAAGAGTTCTATGTATTCTAAGTATTCATCCTCAATCGGAGTTTTCTATGACACTGTCCGAACTGAATCAAAAATTTTCTGCCGTGGGGCTTCCAAAAGGGATCAAAATTGGTTCAATTCGCATAAGAAATAATATTCTGAAAATGTCGCTTCATGGTAGCTATATTACACAGTTGTCCGATCCGGTTGAAATTTAAATTCAACCAGCGTGCATCTGGTTCAAATTTCAGCTCTGTAGCTATCTTCTTATATTTTTGTTTTGAAACACACGGAAAATTGATATACATTCACAATATATTTTTGTCAATGGTATAAAAAAGTACACTACTGTACTTACTCTCTCATTGCATTTGTACTACACTAAACTAGAAATAAAAAACTATACATCCACAGAAAGTGTGAACACCAATAACACTAGGTAAAAACATTTGATTTTTATACTTTTGCAAAGGGTATTATAATTTTGTCACAATTTGTAACGCATAAAAGGAAGCATCTTCGACTCAATAGAGTATATATATTCTTGATCAGCATCACAAGCCGAGTCGATATAGCCATGTCCGTCTGTGTCTATGCGAACTACTCTCTCAGTTTTGTAGCAATCGACTCTCGCAGTAGGCTTATTTCTACTGTAAGCTGCTCATATGTAAAAATAGTCAGGAACGGACAAAATAGCCCCATATAACATACCCCCATATAACCGACCCATTCAGAATGAACTCTAAGTACACCAAAATTGATTGTTTGCATCCGAATTGAACCAAATTTGGTATATGCCAGTCTTAGATGGCTCCACGTGTGCTGACCAAATTTTATTCGGATCGGACAGCTATATCATATAGTAATATAAAATATCAAACCACAAAAGAAACAATAGCAAAGTTTGGATTAGGCTGGGTGCGTGTGAGACAGATCTATCTTTTTACCATGACTAAATTGTGAGGCTGGCCGCGAACTCACACGACAGATGGCGCTAACAAATTTTCTTTTGCTGACCAAATAATATGAGCACTGCCTTATGTGTGTGTGAGATAGAGAGAGAGAGAGGTAAAAATATATCAGAATGTTAGTCTCTCACTCACAAAGTTTACATGATGTTTGTATATCAGAATGTATTTATGTATGCATAAATGAACATTTGTATTTAAGAATACAAGTAAACTTTCGCTGCCTATTGTTACAGCAGAAACAAATACTCTTAAAAGCTTTCACGTCCGTTGACGAAATCGGATCGGACTATTTAGTTTTTCCTAATAGTTCTATAAGGGTATATTAGCTTGGGGTACCCCAAGTTAGCAACGGTTTTTTTTTGCATATTTGATCAGGGGGTCCCATATGATGATTTTTCGACATTAAAATTCGACGAAAGTTCGAAAAGAATTTTAATCGCTTTCCTTGAAATTGTTTAAATATCAGCGCAAATTGGGCGTTGTTCTGAATCATTAAAATTGACGAAGAAGCGGTAAAGTAAGATAATGTTAAAGCCACATACTTTTTCGATATTTTTTTTTTGGAAATTCATGAGATTAGGTGACAGAAAATCGTAGAAAATATCTCTGCCCTCTCATCATTGATTTTAATGCTTTGCACCTTTAAAGACTCCTAATTAATGCAGTTATGTAAATTCCTGAATTTCAAATTCGAAAAATGGAAAAAAATAAACAATTTTCTTAATTCAAAATTTTATAGTTCCAAAACTAATGATTTAAATGAAAACACGTTAATGGGTAATATATAGGTATATTCCAGGCCTCTTAAAATTGGATATGTTATTCCCGAGTAATGGCTTAAAGAAAACACAAGATTATACAAATTCTTTACAAAAAAGTCTCACCATAAAATTTCTTTTTTTTTTATGGATTTTCGTCATATAGGACCCCATATCTATAACAATGTTGGTCTGATCAATAATGCAATTTGGCTGTTGCCTAGTGAAATTTGTACAATATTTGCTTGGGTTGTACGCTGTACACTGTGCGGCAAGATAAGAGTATAGTAAATTTTGAGTAGAGCATGGGACTACGTAGTACTATTACATAGAAATGAATGGAGTCATGCAGACCTCTAGTTAATACACCAACTGCTCTCCAGCTGCTCAATCAACTCAGCCCCAAACTCAATGTCAATGTCTGTCAACCGCCTCAAAAAGGTAGAACAGCATTGTCCAGATCTTTTCAAACCCTTTGCAACACACAGCCAGGAACATTCAAATTTAAAAATTGGATCGGGAATAGAAGTTGAACCCGTATTTTGTATTCCGATCCTAGCCCCCCGTCTAACTCTGTAACCCTTAGTTGCCACAGGAATGTTCTGCAAACAATATTCGCAGTCAAAATCTGGGCCACCTGTCGCATCCATAAGCATAATTTTCGCCAAGGCCGGAGATGACTGTCCCGTTTACAGATAGCTCATTTGTCGTTGGGATAGCCGTTTGCGTCCAGAACCTCCGCCGACGCCGCCACCTAGATTGGCCAGACTCACACTTAGACCGGACTCGTAGGCGGTCTGGGTTTGCGAGCGTGTCTCGTTGTTCATCAGCGAGCAGCTGGGTAGCGTGTGGCAGTAGCGGCGCAGCTGCTGCTTAAAGGCGGCCGTTGTCAGGGTGTAGAGCACCGGATTGAGGGCAGAATTGACCGGCAGCACCAGCACTGCCAGCCAGGCATACAGATCCGGCGAGATGGCACAACCTGAAATTGGGCAAACAAATGGCAATGCGTGTGCAGATGAGCGGGATTCCATAGTTTTCTCACCTGAGAGCGCGGCCACCTTGACTACAATAATCGGCAGCCAGCAGGCGCAATCTGTGGTCACTATGATCGCAAATCTGCGAAGGGTAGGGAAGATTATACAGTTGCACTTGGTGGTTGGCCAGTTTCCTTTTCCACTTACCGCGTAGCCACCACGTTTTCGCGACCGCTGTGGGTGCTGCGCATGCCGCCGCCGGAGTCGCGTATGGCCTGCAGCATGCGCATATAGGAGAACAGTATGAAGACGAGCGAGACGGTGTTGATGCAGATGAACAGCAGTGCCGAGTATTCCCATCCCTGTCGTGGCGGTGGTAGTTGTGGATAAATACAGAGACCTTTCAGTTGGAACAGTTGATGCATGAGAGCTTACCTCGGCATAGGGATCGTGTATGTGGAGGGACAGGCAGACACCGTTGTTGCCATAGAAGTGCGAGCCAAAATATGCATTTGGCAGAAGGGGCACAGCGGCCAGGGCGAAGCTGATGCTCCACAGCAGCAGCAGGCGCAACACGATGCTAGAGGAGACGGAGACATGAGGCATCTTTTATTAACTGTGTGTTTCATTTTGAACCTCTTCGTGCGAACGAGTGCACTTACCGAAGCTTCTCTGTATCTCGAGGCTTCAGCGGTCGAGTCACGGACATCAAGCGATCCCAGGTGACGAGCGTGAGCAGAAGCGTGGACGATTGGCAGCTGAAAGTGGACAAGAAGCCTAGCGGGCAGAAGATTTGTGTCACTCACACACACACATGGCTTGGACTCAGATGGTAACGGTAACGTACCTGCAAACGCACAGAGGGCACTGTGACGCCACGCTTCCTCGTGCAGGATGTACTCGCCACGAAAGTTGATGTCCGCACAGGCAATCAACGTCAAATAGATGCCCATGAGAAAGTCACTGGCCGCCAGGTGACGCAGATACAGCGAGTGTTCCACGTTGCTACGTGATTTGTAAAAGTAACGGCCCAGCAGGACGAGCAGATTGCCCACGACGGCAATGGAGGCCATCACCCAAACACTGTGCACGAAAATGCAGAAAGCACAATTATTACACTGAGAAAAAGCATGGCAGTGGACGACAGGTGGGTAGCAGAAGCCAAAACCTAGCCAAATGGTCTTAGACTACCGAACTTTACGTTGCGCCATTAACTGACTGAATGCGGATTCGGAGCGCAATACGTTTTGTTCGACGTATTACGTATTCTTTCAAAGAGTATATAACTGTAGGGCAGTGGTCGGCACAAAATACAACCATTGGCATTGGCATTGCATTTGTGTGCTAACACTCGGCAAGAGATGAATGCGCATTGCCAAAGCCATATGAAAGGCTTCTCGTGGATGTGTGGCTGCCGTACTAATTCACACAAGATGAAGCCTTGCTGACCACTGCACTATGGGGTATTTGGCCAGTTTTTTGGAATAAATACTGGTTTTAAAATATTTAAAATTAACGTATATTTGATATCAATACCGTGGAAATACATTCATCTGTCATCCTACATAACAGATTTTTGACCTAAGAGCTGTCAAATTCAGTTGTTTAAAAAAAAGTTGTTTTTGACTAAAAGAGCTGTTATATTCAAATTTGTGATGGATATTAATTATTGTGGCTTTAACTATGTGTTGATAGGTTTGCGTTGTTGATATATTGTGTGTTCAGTGCTGCCCCGTGTAATTTAAAAGTTGGCCTCAGGAGAAAGAGAATGTTAAGAAATGTTTTCTTTATGAAGAGTTAATAAAATTCGGTAACAATGGGTAAAAATGTGACTGTATGCATTTCGTAGAGTAATCAATTGTGATCTTGGAAGACTTAAGCCTAATATGCGAATTTGTGCATTTTTCCCAAATATTTACTTTATAGCAGTGTGAGCTGTCATATGTGTTGCCCCGAATAATTTAAGAACTTGTCTAAAAAATAAATGTTGTTAACAAATGTTGTCTTTGGGAGGAGTTTACAAAATTTAACAGCAAATAGGAGCAATCAATTATGAACTTAAGCTGAAGGTACCATAATTGTGACCAAAATTTACTTTTTAACAGTTAACCAGTTAGCAGTGTGAGCTGTAATTAAAAAACAGATAGTTTTTCGGATATTACACGCGAACAACCCGACCCATTCCAGTTTACTTTGAAAAGAATCCCAATTAAATATTCTATGAGATATTACTGATTTATTGTCAATTGGATTATGAAATTAGAAGATATTGATTTCTCCATTCAGAATAAAAGTTTTATAGAAATTAAGTGCCCAAATAAAGTTTTCTCATTCTTATTGTTGGCGGTAAAGCTTAAAAACTATAGATTTAAAATTTTGCATAAATTTTGCAGTCTTCTCCATAATATATATAAAATTTGACCAGATCGGATGACTGTATCATAGAGCTGTCATAGGAACGAGCCCACAAAAGTGAGCTACACTTTACACTTCTGTAGAAACAAAATTTTTTCGTGGGCGATGAAGTCTGATGGCCCGGAAACTTTTTCAAAACATCACGCCCAACGATATAAAACAACAACGGAAAGCTAGCTTATTACCGTTTACATTTTAAATATATATCGATGGAGTGCATACAAGGGATACAAGACGAATTTCTCTTAATTTGGATGAAAAACAGAAAAGTTATGCTCTTAAGTGTTCACTCCAGAACAGTCAGTTATATGGTAGCTATATGATATAGTTCTCCGATCTTGGTCAGAACAGCTCAGCGGACGTGGTGTTTATTCAAAGTGATACAAACCGAATATAGATTGATTTTGATGAAAAACAGAAAAGTTATTATTAAGTGTTCATTCCGGTTGTATCGGTTATATGGGAACTACATGATATAGTTGTTTGAGCAGAATAAAACTCAAACTTGAGCAGCGTGCAGACAAAGAAAACATCTGGTTGAAATTTCAGCTTTCTAGCTTGTAAGACTTCTGAGATCTTTGTGTTGAAACAGTAGGACAGTCGAGACGGACAGACGGACATGGTTATATCGATTCCCCATGTCATGCTGATCAAGAATATATTCACCTTATCAGTCGGAAATGCTCCCTTCTATTTTGAAAATGGTATACAAAAATATGACTATATTATACAGTTGCCCATAAAAGTGAGCTACACTTTATATTAAAAAGGTTTAAAAAAAAAGTTTTGTAGTCGTTTACAATCTTCCAGTTATTAATTATTTCCAAAAACTTGTCAAAATTCCTCATAGTGGGCTGTTCTGCAAGCGTATTTATATCGTAGTGAGTTGTATGTAACCTAAATGCTCAAATATATACAAACAGAGTATTATGTTTTATATAAATGTACGTACATTTTCTTAGCTGTGTAAAATTTGTGGTACTTTTTTTTGCAGTGTGGAAACCCTGACATGTGTTACACGCATGCTGTCTATGCACTTGGAATATCAATGGTCATAAATTATAGAAAAATTAAGTCCCAATTTTGGCTCCCGGTGACCGTTTGGCCAATTAGCTCTAAGCAAAGGCGACAGAACTCCCCACAATTGTCGTATCCAGACCAGGTTGGTCTCATTATTGCAATTGCTATTGTGCTTGCGGTGCTCTGTCTCTGACTCTGGGTGCAGAAGGAGATGCGAGTTGAAGATGGAAAATGGCAAAAGTTGAGGCTGGCAGTGGACACACAAAGCGAAGCTGCTGTGACAATTATAGTTGCTGGCAAACTGCTTGCTTATGATTGTGATTGTGAGACTGTGTTGGGTCGGTGATGCTGGCAGTATGGAGGCAGGGGCTGTAGCTGTGGTCGCACAAATGGAACCCTGAAAGAGCTGTCTGTAATTTATTTCAATGGCAAGCACATATACGGTGTCTTGTAATTTTCTTTACACGCATAAGGCTGTCGTTAATAATAGCGATGAGTACACTCATATACTTATGAGTACAAGTGCAGTCACTCACTCGTATTGTATTGCAACTAGAGCAGCATATTGCCTGCGTCAGCAATCAACAATGTTTTATTAAAATTCGAATATATATTGTTGATTGCTAACGGTGGTTTTTGGCCACCTTTTATGGCGTGGCAAAAAAATACAAAAACAATACAAGCTATCGCAAATTGTAGTGTTTTTATTTCATAGTTTTTTTTTTGTTTTCCTTTAGAACTGAATCAAATTTGGGTATTATATGGTTTAGAGGCATCTACATCATGTAACCAAATTTTACTCGGATCGGGTCACTTATCATATAAGCCCCAGAGAATTAATTTTTTCGGAATGAATAAAGCATTTTTGTTTTTCATTATAATCGAACCAAATTCAGTTTGTATTCAGGCTGCCTTACGTTGACCTTCATTTTAGTTAGATCGGGAAACTATATCATATAGCCCCCATAGAACCGATTTTTTACAGAATGAGCACCAAATGTTTGTTTTCATCCAAATCTAGGCAATATTAGTTTGTATCTATTTTAAGAGGCCCCAAGTACGAATTTTTATATATTTAATAGCGGCTTATTAGGTACAGGGCTCGACTGTTGTGTTCTTACTTGTTATACATATTTTTTTAATTGAATTAAATCTCATTCAAAAAATGCTATTTCATGAAGTTGAGAAACAACAAGTAAGAACGCTATAGTCGATATTCCTACTTTAAGATACTTGTACTCAGCATTTATAATACGCGTACCCTATTAGAGTAAGCGAGTATATTGTATTCGTGCAAATGTATGTAACAGGCAATTATTTGCTTGTGTGCTAAAAAAAAAGCACCTATCGCAATACTCGGACCTTGCTGGTGTCGGCAATTGCACAAAAACAAAAAGCATTAAGCGAAGTATTTTCTAGCTGCATTCTTTGGGCTTCGGGCAAGACATTGCCCTCACCCCGCGCACTGTTGCAAAATAGGGGCAACATATACTTCACCTTGACTTCGCTCTGTCTTTGCTCTGTTGCTTTGACATTTAAAAAATATTCTTGATGCTGGGCAATGGCAAATTTGAAAACAAAACAAATATTGTGAATCCCCCAAAAATGGACGGAGATTCATCTGTTCATCCCCAACTTAGTGGTAAGCTGTCTCCGAATGAAAGAATGAGGAAAATCGCCGATACATCTGCAGAGTTGCGTGCGAGTCTACCCAAAGATCTGCATAAATCAATTGAAACCTTCAATCATTTGGAACCTGCAAGCACTATTACTAGTACATTAACTTTTTCGAATGGAAGCTGTCAACCAAATTACTCAATAGCACACAACACAACTGGCAGCATATGTTCCTTACAAAACAGCTCTGAAGTTTTTAGCTCTTGGCAAAAGACTGCACGTTTCAGATGCCGATGGTCTCTCTTCATAAAAACAAAAAGGAGCTGACAAGTCTCAAAAGTAATCCAGAAAAATACACACACAGCTACTTACAAAAATCAAATATGCTAATTCTGTAATGGAATTGGACGAAAACGATCAACATGAGCAAATAGAAGCCAGCAAACAAAGTGCAGCGGGCAATGAGCAGCAGGAAAACATAATGCCTAAGTCTCCAACTATCTGCGTGCCGCAAGTGAACAAACTCGAAGAGGCGCCCAATTCTGTAATTACAGACGAGTATGACATTCGTACATTGAGGTTTGGAGTTTCGCCTATATATAAAAAAGATTCTAAAGTTTTTCGAGCACTTGTTGATATTGTGAATTTTGGCAACATCAGTTTGGAGAGGATGCTCTGTTTAGATTAGTTATGCGAGATATTCATCCAAATGTACCAAAACAATTAATTGAGCGTACGTTTACTGGTAAGGGGTATACAGTCATGAACATATATTGCCCCAGAAAACCAGACTGGCGTAATATTCAAATCAATAAAAATGACGATGAAGAAATAAATAATACAAAAACAAGACAGAACATGTTTTACGTAAACCTAAAAAAGACACTAAATGTCGTAGAGGCACTTAAAATTACTCAAATTGGTAGGCACAGACTAACTGTGATGAAGGCAAAGCCAATCAAAGAATAGGTGCAATGCTTTAGATGTCAAGATTTCGGGCCAAATGCTCAGGCGACCACTATACTGGATAGAAATCTTGTGAACTTAGCCATAGTGATAAATCTATATGTGTCAACTGTGGCAATGATCACTTACCCAGCTATAAAAGATGTTAGGTCAGAACTCAGCTGAGCAAGAAACTGAAACCAGCTGCAAGACTACCAGAAAGTGGACTGCCAACCAGTAACAAAAATAAAACTTATCCAGTCAAAGCACAAGGCATTTGAAATGCTACTGTTAGGAGTGGCTTTTCCTACGCAGATATGATAATATCAAGTGGATAGAAAAACAACAATAACGTGAACACTATGCAGGATAGCTTTCGGTTATTCGATGGTGCTGAAGATCAACATTTCAGTAGCAAATTTATAATACTGGAAAAAGCTATAAATGACTTAAGTAGCAGAATGGACCAAATGTTTAAACTTATACAGGATACGATGGAGGCAAACAAAGCCTTTCGTGACCTGGTGCAGAAGCTTATTTCAAAATGATTAGGCTACAATTAAATATCGGATTATGGAATGCACGAGGGCTAGTCAAAGACATTGAAGAGCTTGGACTTTTCCTTAGTGCAAATACAGTTGATGTTATGTTGATAACTGAGACACATATGCGTGAGACCTCGAAAGGTGGATCTGCATTTTTAATACGATCATCTATTGGTCATACTCTGAATGAACCTATGTAATGACTGAATATACAGGTTGCCAGTGGGAGAGTTCCGACTAATGTTGGATGCATCAAAATCTCTTCTATATATCTACCTCCAAACCAACCTTGGTGTAAAGCTGACTTTGAACAATTATTTTTAAACTTGGGCAACAGATTCATCGCAGGCGGCGATTTCAACGCAAAGCATTCATGGTGCCGTAACATAAGATCATGCTCTCGAGGAAAGCGATTGCAAGAGGCCATCGTCAGCAGCACATGCGAAACACTCGGCTTACACTCGGACTTGGACTTTTTTATTGTCAATGTTAAGTCAGTTGAAATTAAGTATGAGCTCTTTTCAGATCACCTGCCAATTGTAGCAACATTACATCATGTTCCACAATTTAAAGCCAAGAAGCTATGCATTCTCCCACGTGGCTCTTGTGTTGAAATCTTTAAATCTGAACTGTATAGAAGAATCAACCGGAAATAAACTGACCAGATGACATAGAAGATGCCATCTCAATCTTTATGAGAAACATATTACTGGCTGCATTTTATGCTACTCCAGTAAATCAATGCTCACCAAGTCAACGTCGACAAGCTGTTCTTTCCCCAAGTGCCGATGCCCTCTTACGACTGAAAAGAATATGCAAGAACGGGGCTTATTCGTATTCATAAAAACTACTTAAGATTATCAAACCATTTGCAACAGGTTCTTGCAAAAGTCAAGCTAAGGAAAATTGATGACATTCTAGAGAATGCTGGAGTGCATCCTTCACACTGCAAGTGGTGGTGCAGCAAATCAAGAAGCTGAAGGCCACAAAATCTCCTGTCCAGGATCTTCTGGATAACAGGACTTTAAAACTTCTACCCAAAAAAGCCTTGCTATTTATAGTTCTGCTGCACAATAGCATACATAGGATAGGTCACTTCCCAATCAACTGGAAAACCGCACTGATGAACATGGTACCAAAACCATAGAAACAACACTCGGAAGTCAATGGATTGAGACCAATTAGTCTGCTTTCAGTGCTAGGAAAAACAACGGAAAGGGGGAACCTCAACCGTATTCTGCAGCTCAAACCTGTCATTCAAAGAATTCCAAAGTGGCAGCTTGGATTCAGGCAAGGTCACGACACGCTGGAACAACTTCATCGTGTGGTTAACTTTGCCCTAGATGCAATGGAGCAAACAATTTATTCAGTAGCTGTGTTCATATATATTCAGCAAGCTTTTGACAGGGTGTGGTATGAATGCCTTTAAACTGAAGGACATCCTAACGCCGCAGCTATTCCAGCTTGTAAGTAGCTTTCTTAAGGACAGAAGCTTCAGAGTTGTTATCGATGGAGCAAAATCCTCAAAGAGCCCAATCTGTGCAGGCGTCCCTCAAGGCAGTGTTCTTGGTCCTACGCTATACACCCTATTTACAGCCGATATGCCTACCTGAAGCGTTGTTAGATTAGACAAGGACGATGTGCTGATAGCAACCTACGCAGATGACACTGCTGTGTTGATCAGAAGTCCAAGCATTATTCTAGCTACGGAAGCCTTGCAGCTATGAGGACTGGGCTGCGAAATGGAATATAGCCGTCAACAGCAAATGCGCAAATGTTACTTTTACTACAAGGACATTGTCGTGTAGTGGCATTACAAAGCTGGGCTCCACCCTTACGCACAAAAGCTCTCACAAATATTTGGGTTTCATACTGGAAAGGGAACAAAATTTTCGAGCCCATACAACAATGTTTCGGAAATCGGTAATGGCAAAGGCCGGAAAGATGGCGTGGTTACTGGCTCCGAGAAATAAGTTGTCATTGTGCAGCAAAGTCACCATTTACAAATTCATTCTAAGTCCCATATCGAAATATGCACTACAAATGTGGCAAATTTTCAAAACAAACTTTATCTGACGCCCCACAAGGGGAGTCTACATACCAAATTGGGTCTCCCTAGCTCTTACAGTCTGCGAGATCCAGGTGTTCATACGAACGGACAGATGGCTAGATCGGCTCAGCTGTTGATGAAGAATATATATACTTTTTGGAGTCTCAGACGCTTCCTTCTTTCCTTCAATATACTCGTTTACTTTACTAAAGTAGCATAGAGAAGTGTTGCATACTTTTCTGTCTGTCGAATATTAAATAGACGCTGACTACGAGTATCTTATAGTCGGAATATTGACTATAGCGTCCTTACTTGTTGTTTTTTGTGTAAGTGAAGACTAATATAAGCAAACCCGCTGGCATTGGCTGGCGAAGATGCTGCCGCTTCAATCCTCCTGCTGTCCGACTTCTTAGCAGAGCAAAGTATTTAATTTTTACGAAAACGTCAACTTAAAATAATGAAATAATGTACCCAGAATATACCCATCTTTTCCTTTTAACGTGTTGATGAGTGTGTGTTTGGTGTTTGTTTTCGCCATGTGTATGTGAGAGTGTGTGGCACTCGAGGCGAGAAAAACTTGCAGCCAAAAGATGAAGCTGGAGCTGGAGCCTTTGGAGCTGGTGCTGGTGCTGGTGTGAATGCTACCAAATGAAACGCAAACTCAGACAGCACAGAGCATGTAAATGTGAGAAAACAAACAGACAAAACGGTAAGAAAAACCTTAAGTAATTTTTTTTTATTTCCAACAGCAACAGTGCAACCCAAATTGACAGAGCTCCCTCTCCCCGCACTCGTCGTTGAGTGGCAGGCAGCCAGATAATCACTCAGGAGGTAGACAGACGTGCATGACAAGTGACTGCCGGTTGCCGGATCTAGATCTATGTGCTTTGCACTTGTACTCATACTCTTCCTCATCCTCGTAACTTGCCAAGAACTAACACAAGCGCAGCAGCAGTCTCCTTCTAGTTTAATGTCAGAGTCATCCCAAATGCCAAGCTCATACGGTGCCTGAATTTCACCCGATATACACACACGACTCAAAATTCCACAGTTTTGCTCCCTCAAAAATAATTTTTAAAGAATCGAGTCGGCATGTCTTAGCGCAATGGTTGCCAGTCGATCATAACAAGTGCCTTTCTCTTTTAAAGACGCACCAGGGGACATCAGGGGCGCATGCCGATGCTGACCGAGAGCATGCACTCGCCGAATGATTGTCAGGAGAGCATCGACGAGGTTTCACCTCTGGATATACGAAATTGTGGCGGAGGCGTAACCGCGTGGGGTTTCGATTTGAATTAGGCCAATTAAAAATGTATAAAAAGTAAAAAACCAGAAATGTCCATCCTGACTAGATGCCCACCCAGCTTGGATACGCTCCTGGATGCTCGTTCTTCTCAAGCAAGCCCAAGAGGCGGCTAAGTTTTTGTACTTATGAGGAAGTGTGGAAAAGCATAGGCATAGTTTTAATAGCACACACTCAGAGAAACACTGATATTTGAATCCAAAACAAGTGCAAGCCCAACATCCTTATCTTCACTATCTCCAAAGGCTGGCAAATTTCTTAAAGTTAGGTACGAATGTGTTGCGAGTGCAGGATTAGACAGCCCAAGTGGGCTACGGTAAACTGGCATGCCGTCTATTTGCTTCACAGCCTTTCAAGTTTTCGGTTAAACTTCAAATTGCTTGAGGGTTCTTTTGCTGAGTTGCGATGGCACAACTTCTCAAGTTCATTTTGTTCGATTTAATTGAGATTTAACGAGGAATGCGGTGACATCCCAACTTAATTGCACCAAGGAGTAAAAAGCGTTCTTTTTTTAACCATCACCACAACTTAATCTAGGAGTAGCACCATAATCAAAAGGAATGATTTGAGTTGTACGTTCCGCAGTTCCCCTTAATTGGTGGTGAATGCCACTTACCTGCCACGTAATATCTGATTATCAAGCAGATGATCAGTGCTGCTAATGCCATCGCCGTGTGGCTCACACACACGGACATTTTGGGCGGCGCGACACAAATGGAACCAGGAGAAGTATCTGCCGAAAGAGCAACGGACAAACAGCGAAACAAATCATTTGGAATGACCTGGCAACGGCATGGGGTATGAGCACAGGTATAAAGATACTTACACGTATTTTAGACTACTTAGATTTCCCAACACACCGGGGTCGAGCGTCTGGAAGCGATTGTCCGTTAAGAGCAGTGAGCTGAGATTCTCTAAACAGTCGAAGGCATGCAAATCGAATTTCACGATTTGGTTAGCGTTCAAGTGCCTGAAAAAAACGTGTGTTGGTTAAACAGCGTGCTTTCCTCTTAATAGGTTCGGAATGGGATTTGAAGACGGCGACGGAGTGTATTTACTCGTAAAAGGCAGGCACCCAATGACATTTTGCGGCTTGTTTCGTTTATTTACGTTGAATATTTGCATTTGGCATAAAAACTCGCACCACACTCTGCACAACAGCTCGGGTAGGGGTAGAGTGTAAGAGGGCGGGGCTGTCTGTCTGGATAAACTTTTGTCATTAAAGTTGATGCGCTGCTGATGCCGCAGCACGTACGAAGTCTATATCCTTATCTGGACAAACAGGAAGAATAAATCATGCGGGCCTGAGTGAAAGTTTTCCCATCTAACCCGTGGAATGTTTTGGATTGGGCTGGGCTGGGACTAAAACTGGTACTCGTATGGCAAGCCACTCTGCTACTTTCCTTTTTTTATACTCATACTCTAGTAGAGTAAACGAGTATATTGTATTAGTATAAGTGTATGTATCAGGCAAAAGGAAGTGTTTCCGACCCCATAAATATATATTTTTGATCAGCATCAACAGTGGAGTCGATAGAGCCATGTCCGTTTGTACGTCCGGACGAACACCTACATCTCAGATACTATAAGAGCTAGAGTTACTAAATTTGGTATGTTTCGTCAGATGAAGTTTGTTTTACAATTTTGTCACGCCCCCTTCTACCCCCACAAATCAATAAAAACCTTATATCTCCCTCAAGTTTTGACACATTTAGTTGAAACTCGGTCTATACATGCATAAGCACATAAGCTAAGATTGGATAATAATTGTAGACAAACTTTTGAGTCTGTTGATGCTGTGTATGAGTATCTTATAGTCGGAATATCAGCTATAGCCTTCTTACTTGTTTTGTGATAAATTAAATTCCTCGACAAAAATGAAAGTTTTCGCAGCAGCAATCCCAGCCGCGTTACAATATCAATATCCATGTCCCTTCGTCATGTAAAAGAACTTAAGCCGATTGCAAATTGAAAAAATAAAATCCCAGCAGCCCAACCACACAAAGGCCAACCAAACCGCGACAAATTTCTGTGACGCCCATCAGCCCTCAGCGGTATGGGGCGAGTGCTCCACTCTTGAGCCTGACCCTCCTCCTATTGTGGAAGTAAACTAAACTCGAGGCGAGCATTTTGAATGTACCCGAAAATAGTTCCAAAATAAGTTTCTATAACAACGAACTGCTGTTAGTGCAGGGAGGCTGACGGGCAGAGAGAAGTTCTGGATTCGGGAATCATTGCTAAATGGATCAAGTAAATGGATCTAGGCTGCTCTGTAAGGTACACCACGACGTAGGGTTTCTTCGGTCAACTTACAGGCCCTGTAGATAGCTAAGATTGCAAAAGGTTTCGTCGCGGATGTGCGACAATTGATTGCCAGCCAGAAATCTGAAATGAAATTGAAATAGACCAAAACAAGAAAATCAAAGAAGGACAAATCAAACATTGGAGAAGGAAGGTTGTCCCACGCCCAATCCCGGGCACGTCCAGTTGTTTGTTTACTCACAAATGCCTGAGTGTTGGAAACGTGAACGTGTTCTCTGCAATGCTAACAATCTGGTTGTGATCTAGGGAGAGGGTATGCAGACGGCCCAGGCTGCGAGGAAACATTGTGGCATCCAGCTGCCGCAGTCGATTCTCGTTCAGATAGCTGCAACAGGGTTCAAGAATACGCGCTCAAGTAGTGGCACAACTCGCTCCCACCAAGCTCTACTTACAGCACCTCCAAATTGTGCAGCATGCCAAAGACGTCCGCCGTGAAGTGAGCAATGAGATTGCCGCGCAAGTCCCTACAGGAGAATGTTTACAATTCGATATTACGGACACAAACGTGGAGCAGTGCCCGCCTCTACTTACAGTTCCTCCAGTTGCTGCAGATATTGAAAGTCGCTGCTGTTGAGCCGTTCCAAGCGGTTGCGTGCCAAAATCCTGCAACGAATTGCAAATTGAGAGGTAAAAACTGGTTGCCATTTACTCATAATGCAATTTTAATATCGCCTTGGCAGCTGCAAATGCGAACGTGAAACTGAGAGAATGGGGGTAACAGACTCAGCTCATATATCTCGATTTTAATTAGCCATTAAGCACAAGTTAGAAACTGCTATTCAAGAGATTGTCTCTGCTGTGTCTGGGTCAACTTTAAGGCTAAGCTCGCCCCTGATCAACTAGGAGTTACCCTGAAATTAAGCGTACATGAGCGGTCAACGACAGTCATTTCGGGTGTATGCTCACTGCTGATAACGTTGCCGAACTAGAGAGGCACACATAGCTAACATATAGAAAATCCGCCCATCTCAACTTCAACTACAGGTTTCAAAGCGTAGATCCAGAATACTTTAACCTTTTTCGCAATGCCATACAAATCCCTGGCCTGGCTGCCCCCCATTTACCCCCTTAAAATGTTGCAGCGCTCTTTGCCAAAGTTTCCAGTCAATGCCAAATGCCAAGCCCAGCTGTGCCTCCGGCTATGACCACGGCAACATCAACAGCAACGGCTACAGCCATGGCTACAGCTACGTCAACGATTACGGCTCCGGCTGTCCCTCTCTCACTGAGCTTTGTTTGTCCAATGCCGCAAAGTGTAACTTAGTTTTTATGTGCTTTTTGTGTAGGCATATTTTGTTTTCTTCCACTCTAACAGGATGGAGAATATGTATTTGAATAATATAGTCGTGCAATCTGGCCGCTTTATATATATGCAAAACCCAAAAGTAGTAATATAGAGCCTTAAAACTTAGTAGAGATCGTGTCCGTAGACTAAAGGATGTATATAATACAGAAAAGGAAGCTTTACCGACTCCTTAAAATATATTCGTATACTATTGATTAGGATCAACAGCCATCCTTCGGTATATCCTTCTGTCCGTCCGTTGTTTTAATTTCGAGTTCATATTTTGCAAGCTGAACTTAATATCTATCTCTGCTGATATGCTATTATATATCCAGGGTATGCTCTTATTTCCACTTCGTTGTCATTTGTTGTTTTATGTTGTGTTTGGATATTCAACTACGCAACAACATGTGGCCCTACACCAGCCGTGTCTCTGCCTTCCTTCCGCCTCTCCAACGTCAAATGCACAAAATATTCTCCGCAAAGTTTCACTTTAACCAGTCTCTATCTTCGTGGCAAAATTTTTGGCTCAGAGACAGAGAATATTAGTTTGCCAATCGATGGAGCAGAGCGCCTTTGTCTATTGCTGCCCATTGCTTGGATCGGGACCGAAAATATAATTTAACTACTGCGCTATATATGATTACAATCAGCATCGTCCTGGGCCTGAATCCACAAAATGATATCATCAGCAAATAAAGTGTGCAAATAACTGGCTCTGACTCCTGTGTGGGGTGTAAAAACGCGTTTAATTTTATGGACTCGAACGCCTACATACTGCTGTAATTGGCAATTACAGAATTATTTTGTGTAAAAACCAGGGCTTCAGACTCGACATTTTTTCCAAGGACTCCGGGTTAGGCAATGACGAAAATAAATAAAATGGCGATTTTGCAGTTCTCTGATATGTGCATACACATTTATTTGTGCACAAAATCACCTCTTTAATAGCTGCTGAAGATGGAACCTTTAAGCCCATCTACAAATGTTGTTTCGGCAGCCCAGGTACATTTATACCTTGTTCGGTATATCGTTGGGTTCACAGCGCAAAAGAGTCAGATATCCGCGGGTTCGGTTCGAATCGTGCTTGCAGCCCTGATTAAAACGTTTCGGCTAACTAAATAATTTTCAGCTGTCAGATTGCTGGGCTTTGTATTGGTAAAAATTCAGGTGCTGCCCAATAGTATGCAATGATTATTTGTACAGCACCATCCTCATTCAGCACATACAGTTGAGCTTTAGATAGCTTTCAAGCGGCATCTGAATGAGAATAACGAAATTCTGAATTTTCGAAATTATATAAGCCCATATTATTAAGAAAGCAATTAAAGTTAATTTTCGCATTTCAAATAAAAAATTTGCGAAAGCCCAATTGCAAATGTAGTTTATACGACTGTAGCAATATGTGCATATGTATATACAAACACATACATATATAGGTATATAGTTATTGGTATGGCCAGTTTATGGTAATATTATTTGCCTACCGACACATAAATTGCAGGTGCATAATGACCAACGAGAATACAAAATATTATCTTTATTATTTTTATTAAAATAAATGTTTGACCTGGAGTGGTCATAACTTATGCATAAACAAGACAAACCGAATTAGAAAAAAATGTTGGTTATTTTTGTTTTCACATTTTACGAGTCAATAAATAATGGTGCATATTAAAACAACGGCAAATCCAGACATTGGAATATTTTTTTTAGAATCGCAGTCTGTGCAGACAACAAAAATGCGGTAAGGTCGCAAACGTGGTTAATTATGTACTGATACTTACAAAATTCTCAATTGATTGCTCGGGGCAAAGAAATGGTCCGGCAGCCGCGATAATTTATTATCGTCCATATATCTATATAGGGTGAGAGAAGGATAAAGACAACAAAAACGATGGCCAATTTCAGCATCATTCGGTATTCAACAACAACAAATGCGAGTAAATTAAGTGCACATAAATAATAAGACTTAATTATGAGTTATAGTTATGTCTCCCCAAACCCATACTCACAGTGTCTTCAGCGGAATGGCGGCCAGGCGATCGAATGCATGCGAAACAATCTCACGAATCGCGCAAAACTTCAGCACTCTACGTTTGTTTTTGTTGGCAAAGTTGGCGTTGGCGAAAGCCATGAATAGACGACGGGATGGTTGCGAAAAAGAGGGAAAAGAAAGAGACAAATATAACAAGTAAGAACGCTATAGTCGATAATCCGACTATAAGGTACTCGTACTCAGCAACACTTTTTGACTTTTTTTTTGGGAGGGAGTGCTTATGCCTATATAAACTGATTTTTAACTAAATGCGTCGAAATTTATGGGAGATATAAGAGGTTATCGATTTGCGGGGGCAGAGATGAGCAGGGAAAAATTGTATATATATGTATATATGTTTCATGGGGTCGGAGACGCTTGCTTTGGCCTGTTAGAAAAGTAGTTTCTGAAAAGTTATGAATGATTGCCAATAAATTACTCAAAAATATTTTTCAGTGTGCATTGTTTTTTTACGCTCGCACATTCGGATTACTCTGTGGCGGTAGTTTTTGTTGTAGATGGTGTTGAAAATATTCAGCCCACCGCTGATATATATACTTTATGGGACGGAAACGCTTCCTTTGGCCTATTAGAAACTTTTTTACGAATACAATATATATAATCGTTTACTCTATAAAGTACGAGCATGAATAGAGGATACTTCACAAATAGACAATTTTACTAAGATCAAACGACAGCTATCGTATCTCCTGATATACAAAATGTTTTCTGGGCATATGCAAAATATTTGCTGGAATTAAGAGAATACATGAAACTTTTCTTGTTTCAACCTGTTGTTAAACTTTTCCCTTGAATTTTGAACAATAGGGCACTTTAAAAGGCCGTCAACTATTCTCATAAGCCGGGAACGGGAGCAGCAATTCGAAGTAGAAGTGGAATACAATTCGCTTACTTTTCTTACCCAATCAGAAACGGGAACATTGCTGAGTGATAGTAAAACCGCATAAAATCCATTGAGTAGTTTAAAAGACCTCAGAGCACATAACAGCCGGCGATGTGGAAAGCGACTTTATCATACAATTTACAAAAAATTGTGATGGTATATTAATTTTGTTAGGAAGTTTGCAACGCACAGAAGGAAGCGTTTGTGTCTTTTTCAAACACAGGATTACATAAATCTTAAAAGATAGGGAGCTAACATTTTTCCCGGTCGCTTCTTATATCTGCACGCTGGTTAAGATCGAGATTTATCCATATCGGACTACTAGATCGTATAGCTCCCATATAACCAATTTTTCCAGAATGAACCCTTAGTATCACAACCTTCTTGTATTTCAACCAAAGTCGCCTTTTATTCATTTAAGGAGGCCCCAGATCTGCTGAAGAAATTTAATCCAGACCGGTCCACTGTATCATATAGCTCCTATATAACCAATTGCTCCAGAATGAAGATCACAATTTGTTTATTTCTTATCCAATTCAACTCGCTGACCAAATTGAAACTATATCGAACATAATATGTAACTAATAAAATCTGGATTATATACAATGTGAAGCTTCGAAAAGCCGAAGGTAGCCCTCCTTTCTGGTTGTATATTACTTATGTATAGGTTGGTATGTGGAGCTCGATTGCTTTTCTTTCTGCTTAGGTCAGCTTCTCTCTCTCTCTGTCTTCGTAGAGTAAAGGGTATATTGCATTTGTGCAAATGTATTTTAGAGGCCAAAGGAAGCGTTTCCGACCCCATGAAGTATATATATTCGTGATCAGCAGCAATAGCGGAGTCGATTTAGCTCTGTCTGCCTGTTACTACGGAGGAACACCTAGATATCAGACACTATAAGACCTAGAGTCACCAGTCTCCCTGCTGAACCCCTTATTGTTGCAACAGCATTTCTGTGTTTCATCCAAATCAAGCGATATGCGGATTGTATCAATTTCAGGCGGCCACACGTCCACTGACTAGATCTTGTCAAGATCGGATAACTATAACTTATAGCCCGATCTTTTCAGAATGAACACTTAACTCTTTTTGTTTTTCATCCAAAACACATCAATTTCGATTTGTATCCATCTGAGGAGGCACCACATCCGCTGACGAGATTTAATTCAGATCGGACACCTATATCATATAGCTCCCATATAACCGATTATTCCGGAATGAACACTTTGGAGCATAACTTTTCTGTTTTTCATCCAAATCAAAGCAAACTCGGCTTGTATCCATTTGAAGAGGCCTCACGTCTGCTGGCCAAGGTCGGACACCTATATCATATAGCTCCCATATAACCGATTGTTCCTGAATGAACACTTTGGAGCATAACTTTTCTGTTTTTCATCCAAATAACAACAAACAACTCTTGTATGTCTTCCATCCACGCCCGCCGACCAGACTTCATCTATATATAATCTTCTCCAAGTCGAAGCTAGCCTTCTTTTCTTGTTTCATTTTCACTTACTGTGTGTTTTCACCCACACATACACACCCTCTGGACATTTTTGAAGCAATTGCGATTGTTGGCCTTAGGCTCAGCTCAGCTTCAACCTACGCATATTCGACTCACATGTCCACATGTCATCGCTGGCACGTAAAAAACCATGGCGGACATGATGACGTTTTAAACGACATTATGGATTTGCTGAACGAACGAATAGGCAACTGTCCTTGGAATATGAAATGTTCCTTGGATAGTCTGTAGCAACTACGACAATTGCCAAGCAAAGAGGGGCAGATGAATGCCGGAAACAAAACTGAATCCATTGCCGCTCGTCCTAAATTAGAATAGACCATAAGGTGTTGGCAAAACGCATTCGCACCGACAGTCACCATCGCAGACGGATGAGAGCCCCAATGACGCTGTTAGCTGCCCAAAAGCGTAACCAATCTGGTCACCATATGCGTATGGGTGGGCATGCATATTAGTTCTTAAGCCGCATTTGTGGTTTTAGTCAGACCAGAATGTCCTTTAACACAGAGGCACATAAACTTCAACTGCCCAACCAATGTAGTAGACAGCGGTTGCACTGGGAGGCCGATGCCCCTCTCTGCCCCGTCTACCCGTTGGCCCAAGCTATGACTATTTCTATCCTTTGTCGAGTTTGCTTGCGATTTGTATGTGAGTCACCCCAGCCAGCATGTGGCTACAGCCCTATAAAGGACACACAGCTTGTCGCTTATAATTTTATCAAGCGGGTATTCGGTAGCTGCCTGAAATTTCAGTTCCCAGCTTGCAACATCCAAAAACAAAGTGGCTTCGAAGTGCTTGTATTACGATTTTAATTAAGAAGGCGATATCCTTGCAACTTACAGACTTTCCACATGGGGCAGGGTGCTGAAGAAGGTTTCATTGATAACATCGAAGATATTGCCGGTCAAGTCGCTGAAAGCAAGATACGTGAGAAGGAATTATGATGGGTATAAATTTCCAGTTTCGAGTGCCTGAAATATGGATATGGTCGACGCGTTTTATAAACAAGATGATGTTGCCCTTCCATGTCGCAGTCGACGACATATTAAGAAATCGGAATGAACGACATTGAATTTGATTCCAAACACAACTGTACTTACAGGGTGACCATATTTTGGCCTGGCAAATGAGGAGGTAGAGCTGTTAGCTGCTGGAAACGGCATAGTATCTCATCGCCACGGCAGGGACAACTGAAGTTCTCATTGCGCCAATCTGTAATACATAGAACGGTATATTTACACACATATATAGATAAACTAACATTGTCATCATAACATTGTACTTATAATTGAAATTAATATGAATTAATTGTTGTGAGCCAACCACTTTGCATTATGTTGCATTGTTTTAAAATCCTCCTTTCAAAAAGCTCAGTTCAAAACGAAGTTCAAGGATCAATAAAAGTTTCGAGGGTCACATAAGGAAAAAAAAAATAGAGTTTTGCCTAAAATGTTTCTGATCGTTTCTCAAAATATATTGAGTTATCATATTAAGAATTGGAAATAACTCAGGAAAATTAACTTTAATAAGCAACATATTAATTATAAAATTAAAATACCAATTTAATCATTTTGGATAGATTTTAATAAGCTTCCACTAATGCAAATACTTGTTAGGCAGGTATTAAATGTGGCAACCCCATCAGCTACGATTGAGAGGGTGTGTTAGACTTCCAGTAGAACTCTGAAAGAAGTGAGAACTCGCCTACTCGCCGAAAATTTTGAAAAAATCGTATTCTTATACAAAAACAAAAGAAAGAAGACTATTTTCGGCTTGCCGAAGCTTATATACCATTCACATTGTAAATGTATAATTGATCTAG